>JBBPRH010000587.1:0-12750 GCA_038092915.1 Boletus pseudopeckii | reverse complement strand
TCGTATGATTGCATCCAGCAAGTTCGGCGTGCGTAGTGGTGCTGTCAACCTGGTTGACGGACAAGAGATCACTGTTGGTCCCCGCGTAAATCGTATAGGGCTCGAAAGAAGAGCCTTTAATATCGGCACTTCCGAGGAAGAAGGCTTCGTACTCTGTGGGCCGTGACGTGAATATCGATGCACGACACAGAAGGGAGGCACGTACGGCTACTGTTCGGCGCACGCGAGCTCTCATAGATAAAGGCATCGCTAAAGGCTGCACCGTTCGAGCGGAAAACCCGGATGGCATAATTGGTGACGAGTGTTTGTAGTGGCTTTACAGAGAACATATGGTTCAACACGGATTCGGCATTCAGTAAGACTGATTGACCCCATGGGAATACGATGGACCCATCACGGCTGGCCGAGGCGATGTCAGGGTGCCTGACAGTAGAAGCACATTTTACTTAATCTCACCTATGACCACGGGTCATTGGGATCCCGGTAAACAGGTCCTCGGTCAGTTGGCCGATGATCCAACCAGCGTATGGCGAAAATTTGTCTAGCATAATTCTAAAGAAACCGTTGAGTATAGTTGGGAGAACTTTGAGTAATGCACACGCACGACTGACTCCCGAATGTAGCAGTAAGACCATTAACATTCAGTGAGGTGTTAAACCAAGTTTGACTGTCATCCCAGGAAAGGGTGTTACCAGCAATCGAAATTGAATAGCTCGACTCGTTGGTGAAGGTCAACCTATGACCCGAGGTGTGTGTTCTGTAGGATGTCCCATTGGAGAACTTGGCTGCAAGTTCAAATGTGCCGTGTGCTGGCACCGAATTGAGAGAGGCAGGGTCACCCTGCATCCAGCGCATGGAGAGGAAGAGACCCGACTGGTACATCGTCAGGTCCCAGCGTTCCCATCCAACGAGATCGTTTGGGCTGATATTAGGGAGGGTGTCGATAGCGAGGTCTGTTGGACGTTTCGTTAACGTCCCAGAACAGTTGTTGTATGGACCAATCGTTGTCTTCCCAAAGCTCCCACCGGGAACGAATTCTGCAGAAGTCACAGAAAGGAGCAGGAATAAAGCGAGTAAGATATGCATGCTCTCCGATGATTGTGCAAGGAAAAAATATTTGACACGTTGACCCGTCCCGCATGCCGCCGGAGCAGGCTAAGCCCCTAATGCCACTCTCGGCTGGTGTGCTTTGGCCGAGCCGTAAGCGCGGAAGATGAAAACGGCAAGCGGGGATTGAATGTTGAGTGTTCGACGCAGGTGGTATATTCACGGAAAATATCAGGAATAGATAATGCTTTGAGAATGGGCAGGAGAGACATGATAAAAGCCAGGATGGGAAAGAGAACAAAGAGTAATGAGCATCGAGGCAGCTATTTAGTCTTCAGGCGTCCTCATCGTTAACGTCTGGTGGGAAATCCGCTGCCACCCAATTGGGCTTGAGAGTGGAGAGTGATATCGCAAAGCCAATCAGTTTGTGACGAAGATATAGAATCGGGACCACCCGGAAAAAAGCGTTGTCTTGCCATGTACCCTGACTTTAGAAAGACTGAAAGCCAGGGCGACCCTAGAGAACACGGGAGTCGATCGACGGAGTGACATTATTTTTCACTGACCAGTCTCAATGGATGATCGAGTGACCTAACTCACGAGCAACATTTGCCTATCATCGCGAGCTGTCACAGCGGATACTTTTGTGATGGTAAACACATAGAAACCTGCCATTGCCTGAGAAAGATCAATCCCGGGAAGATGCAATGGGTCGGTCGAACAAACACCTAGATGAGCTCGCCGATGGAATCGTCAAGCATCGAGGACCTGAAACTTGGGTGGGAATCCTGTCCAGTTTGCGTGCATCAATCAGAGATGATCACGATGTTTTGGATCATTGTCTCATGATGAGGTTCCTGAGAAATGGTTGCGGTGGACCCAAGAGACTTGGTCGGAGCAATGGTCGCTGACAGAGATCCGCGGCCATGTCGACTGAAGCACATAGCCGGTAGAAACAGTTGGACATGGATTCCTTTGGGGATGTCCAATGTTGCCCGAAATGTACCGAGTTTCGCTCTTGGCGGGTTTTGGAGATACTCGGTCTCTGTGCCACCAATCGTATTGCTCACTTGGCATGCATTAGCGTTGCCAGAGGACACTGGTGAAGCGTTCCATGAGGCGGATTGAAAGGAGAGCCTACTGTTTAGTACTACTTATAGTCTGAGGGGTAATAAGCTGAATATAGCGTGTCAATAGACCGGCGATTGCCGAAATGGGCAATGAGCGCGTTTGCGCGTCGTCGCGCACGTCCACGAGCACGACTTATCAGACAACATCGTCAAGCTGCGGCTCTGCGACATCTGGCAGTGTCGCCGGCAACTTGACTGGCCTCATGGCGGCGCGAACAGTCTCAGAACTCGCGAACTGGGATGGCCGTCACGACCAGCAGCGACAAAACTCAAAATGGCGTCGCTCCTCGTCCAGCCTCGCTCGCGATTCATATCACACACCTCTCGAAAATCAGCCCTTGGAGATCTTCCAGCCTCCCGGCAGATTATCAGACCAGAAACGCACCGAGCAGTCTGCTTCCCGTTCCACTCTCGAGGTACGAACCTTCTCCCCGTGTCCGTCCTTTTCTCTTGCTCACGTCAAGCCGCGTATACGACAGCGTGACTCGTTGGTCAACTCCCCTGAAAACGTGCGACTTCCCGGTCATCTAGATACCCCATCAACTCCCTCGCACGATGTACATCATTATCATCACCCTTCCATCTTGGTACGTTTCCCCCTTTGTCCACTTTTCCTTTCTTCACGATTCGCGCAGCATACCGTTCCAAATACAGTATTAGCACCCTCCCCTTTCATCGCATCGTCAAAGTCATCCCACTTCACCCCTAATTCATCTGTACCTGTGTCTCGCGTCCATAATTCACGACCCTCCTCATCACGGGAACACGCCGAGTTATTGAAACCCGCATCAATGATTGAATCAGAAGTAATAGATCTCACTACTAACGATACCGATGACGAACTGTCCGTCAGTGATATGTTGGTCAGTCTTTGGTTCCGGCCCGATCGAAATCCGGACTGGCGTGTTAATGACCACTACTATGTATACACAGGTTTCTAATAACACGGGTTTCAGCAAACGGTGTGCTGATCCCGGTCCAAGCCGTCGTCCCTCATCTTCCAGGCACAGTTCCCCATTACCTATGGAGCAATCCCTTTTCACTCCCCCTCGAACCCCTAGGAGACGCTCCCGATTGGTCATGGATTATCTAGCGGTTCCTGCGTTCCCCAAAGGATTGACCAAGGCTGATTACCACCCAACGCCAAGCTATTCTGTTGTGCCACCCACTATTAGCACACTCAAAGATTCCTCTTTCGCTGAATCCTCGGTTACAAAAGAGCGCACCCCTTCACCTCAAAAGTGGAAAGGTAAAGAACGCAAGCATGACGCAGTCTCTTCTCGCAAGCACGAGCAACGCGCACATGCTACCGGGTCAGATGTGGCTCCTAGCGTGTCTCTGGACGCGTTCTACGAGCACACAACGATTCCTCTCGTAGATGGTGATACTTACCCCCCGCTCACCACCTTGGACCTCGCGACCAATACGCGTTTCCAATTTGCTCACGCGTGGCGGGGGCACGCATCAAGGCTTTGGACAGCCGAGCTTGACTCTATGTTCAAGTTCAGGCCACCTGGAAAGGCATCCACATGGGTTCGGTCAGTGGATACCTCGTCGCCTCGTATTCCCGGGACCGCTGGCTGTGTTTCGAGTGAGCAGCTACGGCCTTGGGAATTGGTTCCACCAGACAGTCCGTCTCGGGGAAAGAATACGAAGCATGCTTTAGATGAGCAGGCCGACGCGACGGAGAGTCACTTCGTTGTCGGAGTCGATGCCAACTTGTCACTACCGGACGATGCCCTCCTTGTTCCAAGTATCGCGGGTAACCAGACACTTTCCAATACGACATTCTCCCAGAGTTTTCCGTCAACGGCCGTCGACGTGGAGCATGACATGAACCAGTATTTCAATGGATTGAGCGACTCTCCGAACAAGCATATCCCTCGTCAACAACTCTCTCCGATGCATACCTTCCGTCCTCATCTACTTCAGTCTGCGGGGCATAGTCAAATCAGCCCTCTTGAATTAGGGTTCCCATCCTTGGATTCCGACCCCCGACTGGCAGACACATCTGGCCACGAGTGCTTCTTAGGAGTACCTCCAAGCCCTAATACAGCGGATATGGAACCATTAACAGCTCCTCTGCTCACCCCCGATTCCCCCTTTGAGCCTGTGGACGACTTTACAGCTTCGCTGAGTAATCTCTTTACTGGAGAAGCTCTTATGGATGCCTGGTCGTTCGAACAGGGTGACCTTTTCCTGCCAAACAATAATTCGCCTTCCAACGATCACGTTCCACCCGCCGCTCTTGGTACCATCGATCCCTCTCTTCTTGGTCCGGAGAAACCCCAGTCACCATCACGGGCACCTAAAGATACAACTCTGAAACGACGGTCAAAGCTACCAGAGCCAGTCATCTATATTCGTCGACCGATCGATTCTTCGGCCCTTCCTTTGGTATCAGGCAAACGGTCAGTGCAGATCAAATACCGCGACCCAGAGGGTTCTCCCGCAGCCCCTTCGACCCAGTCAGCATCTAAACAGGCGTCATCGCACCCTGTGGAGCACCCCGTTGAGCTGTCGACGAACGACACGGACGATCCCCCACGGGTAAAGAGATGTTCGGTACCTTCGCGCAAGCGACGTGAACACCACACCACGTCCGAGTCTGAATCCGATTATATTCCTGAAACCTCCAAGTCCAAGCTCAAGATCAAAATCAAGCTCAAGCGACCAAGTGTCAGAGACGAGGAAACTCTCGCCGAGGACCAAGACACGGATGCCGAGACCGTCCCGATAATGTCGTTCTGTCATCAATGCCGATACAAGTCCATTCGACCCAAGATGCTATGTTCCAACGTGGTCGACGGCCGTGCGTGCGGAAAGCGGTTCTGCAGTAGATGCATTCTTCACCGGTTGGTTCATTCCACTCAATATTCGTCTGTCTGGCTGTTTTTCCTGATTGAACCTCTCTTTCTGTGCGATATGTTAGATATCCCGACGTCACCTTCGATCAACACAGCGCGGGTTTCTTGTGCCCGGTGTGCACGAACACGTGCAACTGTTCAGCATGTTCGAGGAACAGGGGCGAAGAATTCATCTCGATGAGGCTCGGAGGACTCGCAGCGTCGCTACTCAAAACCAAGGTAACGCTCGTGCGGGATGTCGGCAAACCGCTCCACCGTGTCAAGTCACCACGAAATGACGGGGACGCACGACGGAGCGCAAGTGAAGCAACGACGCCGACGCCCGAACCTAGCGCGCTACCAATGCAATCACAGTTCTGGGCGCACGTGTACGGAATGGAAGGCGAGCGCATGGGGAGCGCATTCATGACGCGCGGACCGTCCATTTCACAACCCCTTTTGAAGCCTTTCCCACCCATGAAGAAGGCAAAGGAAAAGGTTGAGAAGCCTCGACGGCGACGCGAGAAGAAACGGGAGAAGACGAGGGTGGGTCCGCGCGTGTTTATCGGGCTTCCACTCGCATCGTGGAAGGTCCGTGCGGTGCGCGATCTAGAGCCGAGTGTGGACGTCAAGACCATTCAGGACAAGGGCGAGGGGGGGAGTTTGGACGATGATCAGCTCGTACACCCCGCCGCTAGCGCCTCTCGTCGACGCCGATGCTATGTTGGTCACCGTGCGCCGCTGCACGAGCTGTATGGGCGTATGCCAGGATCGGCGAGTCCTCCGACGATGACGCCCGTGTTTGATTCGGACGGGAGCCTTACGCCACTGTCCGAGTTGGAGGGGGATGGGGATGTAGAGGCAGGGGCAGGGGCAGATTACTGGCCACAGCCCGAGGTAGGAGAGTATTGTTCGTGGGCGCCGCCACCGCCGCCAGGGACGAGCGTTCGTGGTCCTTCGTCGGGTTCATCTGGTCTCGCTGAGGCGATGCCGGGTGTCGGTGCGGGAATAGACGATGTTGGGCGGCAGGATCTGGGGCAGCCGTCGGACGTGGCTGTGGCTGCGTCTGGGGACGGGGATGTGGAGATGGGCGTTGTTGCGAATGGGGACGAGCGGGCGCTGTCCGAGGATGACATGGTAAGGGCAATCAGTGCTGCGCTAGCGGCGCTGAGCGGCGCACAGCCCTCTTGAACCGCAATCACGATGTGGCCTATGTGTGGCAGATTAAAGTATATGTATATATGCATATATATATGGTTCCAATACTTTTTGGGTAAACGAGCCCAATGATTGGAAATAACAAATTTTTTTTTAATAATCGTTATTCGCGTCCACTACATATGTACATGAAGGCCGGTGAAAAAAGGACGTGACATTAGACGGGGTACGTGGATCACATCTAGGTAAAACGACGTGGGTGAGAGACGTGCACTGAGACTGAAGCGGTGATTGACGTACCAGCCACATCCAGAACGCCTCCACCTTGTTCCTGGGCGGGGGATCATC
Source organism: Boletus pseudopeckii (assembly GCA_038092915.1). Lineage (NCBI taxonomy): Eukaryota > Fungi > Basidiomycota > Agaricomycetes > Boletales > Boletaceae > Boletus > Boletus pseudopeckii. The sequence continues at coordinate 6,221 of JBBPRH010000587.1, read as the reverse complement.
GAATCTATTCGCGCCGACAAGTCAATTTCCGAGTAACAATAACAAAGGGACGAGAACGCACGTCATCGCATCGAATTCAGCCACATTGGTGACAAAGTCCATCTCGGCCAGTTTGACCATCGGCACGCGCATGATGAGCTTGGCGGAGATGTACAAGACGGGGAAGAACATGATCGGGAAGTAGTCGGTGACAAAGGTAGCGGTGGACCAGTTACCCACGAGGAAGACTTCCCAAGCGCTGAACTGTCAATCGGGACTCGTCAGTCGATGTGAAAACTACGAGGCGAGGAGAGACACGTACAAAGAGCACGAATGCGGCGCCACAGACACACCACCACCCCGCGAATGGCTGGACCCTGGGAGCGAACGGGAGCGTCTTCCTGTCGATCCCCTGTGCTTTCATGCCGTAGTAGAACCTGAGATATGTTACGCCGATACCAAACCAGGCGACGAGACCGGCAGTGGCGGAGAAGTTGGAGAGCCAGGTGAAGACGATACCGGAACTCGTCCCGAGCGTCATGTATGCGAGGAATGCAAAGCAAGAGCAGATGAAGACGGCGACGTAGGGTAGGCCGGAGCGTGTCGTGCGACTGAAGAATTTTGGAGCGCTGCCGGAGACGGCGAGACCGTCTGAAGGGGTGTGTTTAAGTTATGAGTGCGATGGGTAAGATGGTCTGCGTACATAAACTACGCGATGCGAGGTAGAGGTCACTTGAACCAGCAGACCAGGCGGAGGTCAGAATGGCAGCGTTGATGATCTATGAAAAGCGTCCGTGTCAGTGCCCGGGATGAGACTAAACACACTAAACGCCAACGTACCGAAGGCAAGATCTTGATACCAGCTTCGTTGAAAGCAATGACGAACGGCGAGGCAGAGGCGTTGCTGGAGTTGAGGTTGAGCAACGGGTTGTTGGAAGGGACGAGTAGACCGATAACGAGCACGCCTCCGATGTAGAATATCAACACACGGAAGTAAACCCTCTTGATCGCCTTTGGGATGTTCCGGCGGGGGTTCTTTGCTTCAGCAGCTGCGATCTGGTGATAGGTCAAGCGGGGCAGAGAAGGGCCGAGACGAGAAAACGAACTGCTACTGCTTCAGTACCGAGGTACGCGAACACAGCTTGGGTAGCGACGCTGCATGTACCGAGGAAGTGGCCTTTTACACCAGTGAAACCATAGTAGTCCGTGAACGGTCCCGGGTTAATCCAGTACCGGAACCCGATGCGGTCGTGACTTGGACCTCCACCTAAATCGACAATGATACCAAGAAGAATCATGCCTGTTATTGTAATGACTTTTATTGAGCTGGATACAGATGTGTGAGAGAAATGGACGGAAGGCTGATGCTGGGATTTACCAGAACCAGAATTCTGCCTCTCCGTATGCACCTACGGCGGATTGTGAGAAGGAAAGAAAGTAGTAGGGAGAAAGCACTGACCGACGCCGAGGCCATTGATCGCAATGACAACGACTAAGCATACGGTAATCCAGACCCCGGGACTGGTAGTCTTGTCCCAATAACTGATGATAGTTGCCGCTGCAGACAACTCAGCTAGAAGGCATTCAGCATCAGAGACTTTTTCCATATTTAAACACACGGACCTGGTAGGGTCAGCTACGTCACGAGAGTAAGCAAGGGTGCTATATTTGACGGTGAACTAAACTTACCGTCCATCCATACCAGTAATTCCAACCAGTTGCAAAAGCATATGCAGGATCAATAAATCGTTCGGCGAGTTTAATAAAACCGCCAGGGAGGGGTAAGAAAGCGGTCATTTCACCAAGAGATACCTGTGGGAAGAGGTCAACGAAAGTGTGCCTGATATTGGTGGAGAGAGGGAGAGACCATGGTAGCAAAACATATCGTTCCAACGAACATGTAACCCAAGAGAAGACCGATGGGACCACCATTCATGAGGGAGGTTGCAGTTCCAAGGAAGAGACCGGTACCGATGACACCACCGATACTGAACGAAAATCAACTCGGGTTGAAACGGTAAGGATGGAGGATATACCTGATCATGGCGACATGACGGTTCTTTAGCTTGCGGTGGAGGGCGGTATGAGCTTGGGGGGGTTCTGCTTGACCTTCGAGAGACCTGACGTCTGCATCATAGGAAACCTTCTTCTCGTTGGCGTCTTCCTCGAAAGCCATGATGAACGAGGGAAGAGAAGGGGTGTGTGAGAGTGGTGAGACCTAAATAGCGGTTAGTTCTTATCAAACTTTGGGTATTTACATGTGCTACTTGGCGCAGTATGCGATGATACCGATCGGCGATAAGGTGGTGCCTGGCCGCATAGCATGGATACGCACGAGGTAGGAGATATATTAGCTGCACCCAACAGCGGCAATATTCACGTCTGCTGCGCGTTTCATATCATCCTGTGCGGTCAGAAATGATAGAGAAGAAAAGAGAAATAGGAAGTTGAGCGGGAGGTCCGTTGAGCCCCGGGTAAGTTAGTCGACTGGACCCGGCCTCACACGGATTTTTTACACTCAGCGGCTCAAATGTCAAAAAATCGATCAAATGATGGTCACGTACCGTGTGTTTGAGATTGCGTCTCAGCTCATCCTAGCAAGAGTCTCCTATTGGCGCAAGTGGCGTCAGATGGTGCAATCAAGTGAACCAGCGCGAGTCATTATCGCTGCAGGCTCTTGCCACATTCCAGCCTGTGGTTCATGCTGTACTGAGACCGCTGTAATGGCATCCTTTATCTCACGGAAGGCTTCTGGCATCACATCGCAGCAGTACTGCTGTGGACTGACCAGCAAATGCAGTGCGCCAGAACGTCCGAGAGATGACCAGTTAAACACTGATCCGGAACATCGGTCGAAGACGTACCTAGTAGAATTCTGACTGTTCCTGGACGGGTGAGAACTATGGCCTATTTGACAACGGAGCGACACTGCCTGCGAGGGAATATCACTCCGAAAGCAGCAAATGTCCAGTGAGTCCCTATCCCAGGTGTATCAAATTCCTACCTCAATCATGGGTCACCGGTCCCGGTCACCTCCGGTTGACATTACCCTTCATTCTGACAGATGCGGGCGGAACCAAGTGGGTCCTCAGGCTCCGTATTATCAGAGAGTCACTAAAGGCAGATGCTAGCGAGGGCTGATCTTACTAGTAGAATGACGATGACGCGATACCGCTCGCAGAATGAGGGGGTTAAAGGAGGATGAAGACTGATCTTGCTGGTAGAATGATGACGACGTGTTGCTGCTTGCAGAAGCCTTAGGGGGTTAACTTGACTGCCACTCTAGGCCGGTGGCGTCCATTGAGCGCCAATATATTGGCCATGCGAGCCTGCAGTTTGTCTTGGAAACCGCTTCCGAGTAAATCAGCACTTGTATCCGAGACTCGGAGCCAACAAAGAGATGTACTTTGTTCGCGTTGGCTTTTCGCCTGGACATGGTAGTCACGGTGAAAGAAAGACAAGATCAGGAATTTGTAGGCCGGCAAAAAGTTGATCAGACTCCAATAAATAGAAACAATTTGTTGTAAGTCGCCGTCGTCGAATCCGATCACCACCGCCCAAAAGATGCTTTCCGTCAGGGTGGAATACGACTGCCAACACCACACGAGAACCACCTTCGTTAAGGACTACTGTTGGGTCTTATGGAATTGTCAACACTCAACGCCATCGTTCTTGAGAACTACCACGCACCGGTAACGACATCCTCACCGATTGTACACAGTCGTGGGGTTCAAAGAGTGAGGATCGAGGCATTTCGGTTTACTCGCCGTTTCCTTGTTCTCAAGATGTGTCTGTTCACACAGATGCCTCCATGTCTTTGATACCATTCTTACTGTACTCGGATCCCAGCTAGGTGATCTCGTTGCGACGATCAGGTAAGCAGCCAACTCATGCGAAACGTTGCCTCGTTGACAATGATAGTCTTACCCTGGGACTTGTCAGTGCTCGTCAAATTTCAGCTGCAGGACTCGGTTCACGACCCGTATACAATCCGCATTAGACCCACTCACGACATACCGCACACAAAGCACCAGACTTTCCCGGGACGTTCTCGGTCACGGAACGCTCATACTCCGGGGGAATGTTCTCCCCGAGATAGGAGACGAATCTATGCGCTCTGATGCGAAGGCTCGCACTCACTGCTATAGACGTCGGATAGTTGGACGTCAGAGACGTAAGTGCGTGTTGCTCGTAGGTTCGAATGGTTGCGCCCATACATTCCGCTCGTCGATGCCAGTAGTGTATCTGGACACCTAATGACAAGCTCCCAGTATTAATGTCCAAGTTGCGGGGCCCAAGCACTCATCGTCCAACTCTCGCCCGAGGCTCAATATTGCAACGTCACGAGTGAACACTTTTTTTGGAGCAGGTTCACCGCAAACGAAGCCGAAGCTGGGCAGAATTGGTGGGATGTTCTTGGGATTTTATCTTGACCATGGTGAGTCCTTTTCGGCACCATATTGATTCAACCTATCCTCAGCTGTGACTTGCATCTCGTCGCCTCCACCACCCCCGGGCGTCTTTTGTCTCTTCCCACTATTTTGGGACTTTCTCGCGAATTAACATACCTCCACAGAACAAGCAATGAGGAACAGGTGTTGTCGATTGGTGTGGATGAGATCCCGAACATACCCTCTGTCATTGCGAACTAGTTGCTGGTATGACTCTTGGTCGGCGTTGTATTTCCAGAGTGTGCTGACACATTGATCATGATAACGGGGTATATATTTGGTGTGGCAGTTCACCATCATCTATCCCCCACTGCCCAGACCGCGACGAGACCGTCTCCCATCTCCTCCTACACTGCCCCAGATATGGACATGCGAGGTTCCGCCTCCGCTACGCCGTGCACCACAAAGCGAGCCAGATCTCCCCACTGCTATCGGATCCCAAATGCATACCCCACACCCTACAGTTCCTACAGGAGGCTGGCCGATTCAAACAGTTCGGGAATCTCTCCCCACCTAAACCCAAAACACGACAGTAGCTGTCACTAGACCCATCCGCCCCAACCCCAACGTGACCCACACCACCCAGTGCCGCCCCAGCGCTCGCTCACGACCCATAACGCGGTCACATTCCCTAGCCACACGCAGGCTTCGCTCCGTCCTCGGAGCCGTTTATTCAGTCATTACGCCCTATCTTAAACTACACCGAGCAGACATGTAAAGAACCTAGTAGACACTGTCCGACATAGGGCGACTAATCTCTATCGTAACGTGAGCAAGAACATCAAGTGTCCGGAGTGGGAAACGAAGAGAAATGCGTTCATGCGAACCATCATCTTAGCTTGTGTTCAGCTTGGAAGCTAGGGTTCGGACTCACCGCAACGACTGATGATCGGAGTCCCTGTGCAAAGTGGAGGAGCAACGGACCTGTGGTACTTCGAAAGATGTCGCGACCATTCGCCATTCGTTAAGATGATATACATATTGGACACAACGCATCCGATTGCCTATCAAGAAAGAACACTCGCTGGCACACGTTATTTGCAGCAATCCTTGAAGGGCCTTACGATGTAACATTTAAGTCTTCCACCCTAAACTCCCTCGAGAGAATAGTAGGAACAACGACAGCAAATAGATAACTTGAATACGTACATTGAGCTCAAAAGACGAGGCATATGCATGAGTGAAATAAATATCCGAGTCACCGTCCAACGTAGTCCATATGAGTCTCCACTATTTTGCCACTATTCATCAATGCCTCGGCGCTAGTGTTTGTCCCCTTGTCGACGTTTCTATCCAAATTCCTCCTTCAAACCTAATGCGGATTATCTCCCAGCGGTACGAGTTGAATCGCCTCCGATTCGTTTGCGTCCCCCTCCACGACCTGATCCTGCCCCGGGGCGACATCCGCGAACGCAATTGCAGACACAGCCGCATTGGGTTGCGACAACACACCGAACCCGGTGTCAACCCCCTGCAAGCCGCGGCGGGAGTCACGGTCGTACATCTCTCGCACGCTGATGATGAACCGAGGCATCATGGGGCATAGCCATATGCCAGAAAACAAGTACACCCAAACGTTCGTTCCTGAATCCACGCTTTCGACCACATTAGAAATATTGAAAAACATGACCCTAGTAAAACAACCGAGTGGTTAGTTTGTCTGCAGATACTCCGAGTCGAGAGCAAAATGGGTGCCAGTGGGAGAACGTGACGGTGACAAATGGGAACGAGAGAGAGGAGGAACATACACAAGGAAATAAAGAATGCCATCTCTCACGAGTCGTTCCATGT
>JBBPRH010000586.1:0-12825 GCA_038092915.1 Boletus pseudopeckii | reverse complement strand
GCGGAGTTCAGGGAGATCCTAGTCCACCAAACCATTGAGGGAGCTGATGTGTAGTGATTAGGGGGACGAAGACGAAGAGTTTGCCAATGGGATAACTTATGATCAGAAGCGCATACAATGGGTGACGATCATATACATTTTGACCCTCGCTCAGTTCGCTGAGATCAGGATAGAACAGTACTACCATCGCGTCTGCAGCACTGAGATACAGCGAGTTGTAGACACGCCAGTAGACCTAGAGACAAGAAAGCGGTAAATGATGGCATTGGGAGTAAACAATTGGGCAAGACATACCTCGTGAACTTTATGTGCAGGATGAAATAGGCCCTGGAGTGTATAGCTAAGAAGAGTGCCTGGGCCCAACGTCACAGGCGTAGCCTCAATGGCTTCCATGACTGCACCAGTGACGTGCGGAGAGGTTTTGAAACAGTTGGCCCACACGAAGTTCATTAGATGGGGCATTGAGTCTTCATAGCCGAGACCTGCCGCACCAAGAGCCAAATGCTTTATGATAACACTTGCCGTTTGACGGTGGACGAGGTCACGGTCTGTGAGCGCATCTTCGAGCATAGTGACCACCGAGTTGACATAGTAGGCAGATTGTGGGTCAGCGTATTCGAACACGAAGGTCAGTGCCTTGAGACATCCAGTCCGTACGTTGAGCTCCACAGTGCGGTACTCATTGAGGATTGCAGGGATATACGTGAAAGCTAGAAAGCAATGTCAGCTCATGAAAACCATTGACAACGTGAATCACTCATGTCTGCAAGTCTCGGCTACGATAGCAACTGCAACGGTACTATAAACAGGACTTTGACATTCTTGCACATGCAAGTTGGTGAGGAGAACAGAAAGGTCATCTTGAGGACCCAAACTCTTCGCAATGTAACTGAACAAGTTGACAGCGACTCGTCGAATGCCCTTCTTGTGTGCCTTCAAGAGGTCCAGCAGCTCGAAGCAAATACACATCCACTCTCGTGCTGGGACAAATTCAGCCCCATGATCAGCTGAAAATACACTTCAACACTGGGACACCAACAGGAAGACAAACAAGACTTACCAATACGACCAATCAAGTTGATAGACGCTTCTTGCACCTTTTCGTGTCAGTTATGGGGAATTGGTGTCATTCGGGGTACTGTATGGGATGAGATTAGTCGCAGAATATCAGAAGATGTATTTGAACACATATGGAGATCTTTGACTGGAGGCTTCATTTGGGCCATGCCAATGACATTAGCGATCGCACCCTCAGCAGCAACGATACTACCGAGCGTGTTGGGGTATTCTTTGCCCAGCTGCTCAAACAAGACAAGACCAAGTTTGCTCAGAAGTTGATCTTCACCGCATTGTTTGATGACCACTGCAGGTTGTGTGGTCAAATTGGCTGCCTGTTGACGGACTTTGGTGCTCTTGTTGTTAAGACACCAGAGGATTGTGGAGACAATCTGAGTGAGATATGGCTTGATGCGGATTCCAAGAGCATTGACGACAGTACCAAAACCATCCAGCATCAGTTGGTCTTCCGTAGTCTGCTCCTGGAAGGAATAGATGATACTGTCTACAAGCCGAACTTCAAGACATTCATTGATGTCTGAGGTGCCAAGAGTGGCAACGACCTTGGTAATAGTCTTCATAACCATCTTCCGGTACGGCTCTGCCTCATCCTTCAGCTCATTTGCTATCCTTCTAACAATCTCTGAAACGCCCGATTTTTGCATGAGTTCAACAGTGGTCTCCACAACTTGACGATAGTTGTGTCTATCCAATGCCATACGACGAACCCAGAATGACTTGAAAAAGTCGGGGAGAATATCTTGTTGAATGTACTGCGCTGTAACACCCTCCGTAGCAGCGCATTGCTTAACCACTTTGAGTACAATCTTCCTCATCTCCTCGTCAGACAACTGGAATTCATGAATTATGATGACGGTGACTTCCTTGGTATAGTAAGAGGCATATTCAGACTCCATAAGGGGAATAATGAAACTGACTGCCTTCAAGAAGGCAGCAAGACCAAGGGCCGTCATGGTCCATACCTTCTGCTGCTCGTCTGTGAGTCCATGGGCGATACAGTTCATGGGGTTTCGCAAGTGAGGAAGCATGGCACAACCTATCATGATGGCGATCTGTTGAACAATTCAAATACCGGTGTGATGCGCCTGCCACGACTTTTTGCTGTGGCAGACGGCTTTGAGGAAGGGAAGTAGCAAAGGGATACCAAGGAAAGATGTGACGACAGGGAATGCATGGGCAGTCATATTACAAACATATTCATCAGCATGATTGATATCAGGATGCATGGTGGAAATCTATGTGGGCAAGACCAGCCGCTTTTGAGAGGTTGGATATAATTTCACACCCTTCAAGCATAGTAATCCTTGTCGATAAGTAGTGGTTCAATGATGACTAGGATCTTGTGCACGTAAGGGCAGACAAGGTCATTGAGTTCGTACAAGACGCGGTCAATGACCTTGACTGGTAGATGTCATTTTTGATCTTCTAGTGTGCATTCAATGAGTAGTGAAAGGATTTTGTCAAAGAGTGGACCAGTGCCGAACTCGTGCACTTTGTCTGTGATTTGACGGAGGGCGGTCTTTTGGGTGGGTGAAGTGCCATTTCTAATCTTCGGGAGAAGTCATAGGCAGTTCAGGCATGAGACCCACAGCTGCCGCAATGGCAGCAGCATCAAACAGCTCTTGCATTTGAAACCCCCGACTTCAGTAACAGGTGTTGCCATCAACTTGCAGGGGGAAACCATCAACGCATAGCCTGGCGGAGGAGTGAGAATGACATACCCTGTGGCCGGCAGAATAGCGTCTAGTTCTTCATCGTAAGGTAGCAGTTGTGCTTATCTTCGTGCATGATACCCGGCACATTCATGATAATCTGTGTCATAGGTGCATCGGGAATGACAGCAGCTTGGTCCCAACATGAACATTTGGGAGCTTTGGTGGTGGGAGTAGCATTCTCTTGTGAGTGCAGCATTCCAACGAGACTGCTGTTTCTTTGGCACAGATGGCTCTTCTTTTGTGAAAAGAAGATTCAAAACCACTGAGAGTTAACCAAAGTTAATATTCACAGTGTCAAGGGACAATTCCAAACTTAAAGTAATCTACATGAATGGTAGCTACTTATATACTACGAGGTATCGTGCACGGACCATGCGTTAGGGCCGGCATAGAATAGTTAAGAACATGATAGAATATGATGACGTCGTAATGATATTGTGGTGATGTCATAGTCTAGACTTGGGGTGACGTCGTAGTCTGGACCAGGAGTCGAGTTGCGGATGATATAATATGTATGAGAATTCGTTAGCTAAGTACGTTATGTGTCAATAATAAATAAAGAAAGGGAAAAGAAATCAAGCGTTCGTTTCATTACCCCCTTTTTAGCTGTCGAAGTCCCTTTCGATGACAATACCAGGGATAACGGGGTCACCGTTAGGCGGGGGGAATTTGAAGAAGCGGTCAGGGAGGTGATTGAGGGAAGCGGCGAATGATTTGAATGAGGGGTCGGCGAAGAGGGGGGTTCGGGAGAGCATGTCGAACAGTCACATATCTCAACCGTTCGTACTGCGGTTGGATTGGCGGTATGGAATTTTTCGACAAGTTTCGAGGCGTTCTTTACGTTCGCCTTGGATTCCCAAGTTCTTTCTTCGCGTGGATAGCCTTTCCAATGAACGAGGTATTCGGTTTTTCCTCGTTTCTTTTGTGAGTCGACCACTTCTTGGACTTCGTGTTCCTCGTCTTGTTGGATTATGACCGGCGGTGGTGGTTTGGGTTTTTGTTGTGATTTTGCTGTTCTGGTCTGGTAGGGGGTGAGGAGTGATTCATGGAATACGGGGTGAATTCCGCGCCATGTCTTTGGGAGTTCGAGCTCGTACGACGCTTCTCCCACTTTGCGCTTTACTTTGAAAGGACCATGTCGTTTGGTGTCGAACTTCTTGGTAGGTCTGTCCGTACGGATGTTCGTTCCTTCTAGGAGTACTTGTTGTCCGTTGGAGAAGTTCGGCGCTGGCGAAGCATGTTTGTCGTGGCTTCGCTTCATGGCTTGTGCTGCTTTCTCTAATGCAGCTTTGGCACTTTCGTGGTGTGTTTTCATCTGATCTGCGAATGCAACGGCTGATTCGTTTCTTACGTCCACTTGTTTATTGGGGATCAGCGGTTGTTGTCCGTAGTTGAGCAGAAAAGGTGAAACACCTGTTGCGCTGGTGGTCTGTGAGTTGTGTGCGAACTCGGCGAGGGGGAGCCATTCGGCCCAATCGGTCTGTCTATGGTTCACATAGATGCGTAGGTACTTCTCAACATCTCAGTTCACCCGCTCTGTCTGTCCATCGGTTTGAGGGTGATAAGCGGTAGAGGGGTTAGCTTCGATGCCGAGAAGGGAGTATAGGTCACGCATGAATGTGGAAACGAATTGTGTTCCCCTGTCTGATATCACCTTTCTTGGGACACCGTGGAGTTTGAACACCTGGTCGCGGAATATGGTTGCGACTCCTTGAGAGGTGATTGTGTCCATGATGGGTGTGAGGTGGATCATTTTGGAGAACCTATCAACGATAACAAGTATGGCGTTCTTGCCATTGGATTGTGGTAGGGGACCGATTAGGTCGACGGAGATGATTTCCCATGGCGAGGAGGGGATCTCATTTGGATGGAGGGGAGTGTGGATGGAAGTGGTTTTGGCCTTGACCTTTTGACAGGTATCACAGCCCTTCACGTATCTTTCGACGTTTTTGCGAAGTGATGGCCAATAATACTCGCTCATGATGAGGTCGCGAGTTCTTTTAATTCCGGGGTGTCCGGCAATTGGGTGATCGTGGTTGGCCATGATGATGTCTTCACGTAGTTTTTCGTCGTTGGGGACGTACGTGAGCTTTTTCCACTTTACAAGGCCGTTGTCTCGTGTCCAGAGGGATTGTTCCTTTGCGAGTCCTTCTTTGGCAAACCTCTCAAGTTTGTATTGTAGTTTGGTGATGCGAGAGGTGATGCTGTCTGAAGCGACTGCATTGATGACTTTAGGAGAAAAAAGGGAGGGAGGGAGGAGTGTCTGTTGCGTGTTGTCGAGTTCCACCCCCTTTTTAAAGTCTGGCCTCCGGGACAGAGGGTCGGCAGGGTTTGTCTTGCCCGAACGGTGTGTGATGGTCAGGGAGTATTCCTGAAGTATTTGTTGCCATCGGGCTTGACGGCGGGAGAGATCTTGTGGACGACGGAAGAATTCGAGATTTTTGTGGTCGGTGAGGATCTCGATGGGGTGTGCTGCGTCAAGTAGGTATTGTCGCCATTCGTTGAGGGAGAATATGATGGCGAGCATCTCCAGGTCGGCAGCATGGTAATTTCTTTCTGCGTCGTTGAGAGATCTTGAGATGAAGGCAACAGGGTGCCAAACATCATTTTGTTTTTGTGAGAGGATAGCACCAATGCTGATGCCTGAACCGTCGGTTTCTACGCGATAGGGATCCGTGTCGGTGGGCATGGCGAGTGCTGGGGCTGACGAGATGGTGAGCTTGAGTAGCTCGAATGCCTTTTGACAGTCGTCCGTCCAGACAAAGTCTTTTTTGATCGACGTGAGTGCGTTGAGTGGACGTGTGATCATGGCGAAGTTCTTTACAAAACGTCGATAGAAATTGAGGAATCCGAGGAAACCTCTTAGTGTCTTTTTCGACGTCGGGACGGGCCAGTCAACGATGGCTGCGACCTTCTTATGGTCCATCTTCACCTTGTCTTGTGCTACTATCAGTCCAAGGAATTCAGTCTCTTGAACTTCAAAATCGCACTTGTCGTGGCGAAGGTATAGGTGTGCATCTCGTAATATTTGTAGTACCTCTCGTACTACTTGTCTATGTTCTTCTACTGTCTTCGTGAATATCATGATGTCGTCTATGTAGACCACCACTACGCCTCGGTCGACTAGCTCTCAGAACAACGCATTCATCATTGTCTAGAACGTTGCTGGAGAGTTTGTCAGGCCGAAGAACATCACAAGGGGTTCGAAGAGCCCGCGATTTGTTCGGAATGCGGCTTTCCATTCATCACCTTCCGCCATTTGTACATTATTGTATCCCCATCTCACGTCGAATTTGGTATAGTATCTGGCAGTTTTGAGTTTGTCCACTAGTTCGCTGATGAGGGGGAGGGGATATCGGTTGTGTCGGGTTACCGCATTAAGCTTGCGATAATCTTGTACGGGGTGGAGTCGTCCGTCTTTCTTTTTGATAAAGAAGAAAGCAGAGGCGAAGGGTGATTTGGACGGTCGTATTTGTCCTGACTTGAGGTTTTCCTCGAGGAAGTCGTCGAGCTCTTTTTGTTCTCCCGGGTTGAGCGGGTATACCTTGCAGTGTACCTCATGATTTCCGGGGAGTAACTCGATGGCGTGGTCCCAAGGGCGTCTCGGGGGTAGCGCATCGAAGTTTTCCTTGGAGAACACATCCTTGTATTCGTGGACGTATTCTGGAGCGACTTCTTCAAAGGTTCTTTTCCTTTTTTGAGCGTAGTCTTTGATCACTACTTCTGTTGCGACGTTTCGGAAGTACTCGTCTGCGTCGATCTGAAAGAGGCGATCTCCCTGAGGGACTAAAGTCTTCGCTCGGTTCGTCATCTTCCTCGTCTACTGAGGTCGTTCCGTGATCGTTGTTACAACGGAACATAATTCTTCCCGATCTCCAGTCGATAGCCGGGTTGTGGGCTTTCAACCAGTCGTGTCCGAGGAAGATTGTATTGGGTCCCAAGTTTGTTACCGCAAGGGCTATTTGTTCTTTGTGCCCTTGGACTTGGAGTTCGACAATGACGAACTTTTCGATTTTGCCTCCGGCATTGGTGGTGCCGTCGGCGTTGTATACGGTGAGTGCACGGGGGAGAGAGTGGGTTGGTACCCCCTTTTCAGCCACGAAGTTCTCGTGGATGGAAGATCCTGTACAGCCCAAGTCGATGAGGGCTTTTACTTCAGCCTTTGTTCCGTTGGCTAGAGTAAGTTGTATGGGAATCTCGAGGGAGTTCCTTTTGGGGAGGCGGGACGACGCTTTTCGGAATCGGGGTGCGCTTTGTAGTTTGCGTAGCACCCAGTATGCATCTTCCGGACTCATCGTTCGAAGTTCTTTAACCAGGTCCCGAGACACTTCAATCGTCCTGGTATCATGGACAAAAGATTTCAGGTGTCTGATGCTTCGTTCTACATCAGAACTTTCAACCTGTTCTTTCATCCACCGCACCGACCAAGGGTCGAGCGTGTTTAACCAGGAACGAGAGGACGTCTCTTCCTTTGGTTTAGACTTCGAGGGGTTTTTGTGGGGGATGGTGTGGCGGTCGTTCGGTCCATCGTCCTTTTTTATGGACGGATCGAACTTTGTTTTCTTAGGGGGGCGCGGTAGAATAGACACTTTTTGTTGGGGTGTTGGGAGCTTTACGGTGGTTTCCCCCGACTCAGTCTCGTCTTTGCTTAGAACTGAAAAACGATTCGTTTGCAATGACTTAGGTATGTGTACAGTAGGTCGACTGGTATCTACTGTACAAGGAGAAAAGACGAGTCCTCAGATACATTCGCGGCGTATTCTACATTGTTTTGTTGCCCTCTTTCTGCGCTTTCCATCATCGCGCGGATATTTGCAAACGTGTCTGGGCTAACCTCCTGTCCATTTATCACTATGCTCCTCGCTTGCATGGGGCAAGGTCGGGGGGGGTGGTCAGCGCAGGGCCACGGTTTCTTGCAGCGTCTGCATACTCCAGCAGCGCGTGCCTTGTCAAGCTCCATAGGAGCGCCTTGTCCGCTAAACGTACCTGTAGCGTTCGGGTGAGGTTGGGGTGCTGGAGCGGCGGCAGTAGGAGGTGATCCCACAGGCGCATTATACGCTGGCCTCGGGCGAGGAACGAATCGTGGATTGTAGGTAGGACCAGTGGCAAAGACTGTCCTCTTTCTTTCGGCTATCTCCTTTAGCACCTCTGCGGCGCGTACGAGGGCCTCTTCCCACTCAACTACGTTGGTGGAGTCTATCATCTCTGGCCGGCTCCTCTCGACGTATTCTACGATGTCTGAGTGGACCGCGCGGCGGATTTGGCTGACGAGGACTCTCCCGTTTTCTCCTACAGCGAACTTGGCTTCTTCTGCCAGCTGATTGAGCCTTATGAAGTAATCCTCTACGGTGTCTTTGCCCTGCTTGAGCTCGAAGAGCTTCTTTTGGGCGTCACGAACCAGCGAAGCGGGCTGGAATGTTTTCTTTAACTTTTCTTCGAACGTGGCATACGTCATGTTATGTACCGTGTTCAATTCTCCCATGAGATCCGCGAAGCAGCCTGCCGCGTTGGGACCTCTGAGGTACGAAAGGATAATTAGGATTTTTTGCCAGTCGTACAGCGGGTTTTCGAATCCGATGAGGTAAAGTTTCATTGTTCGCCACCAGGTGACGAAGTTAGCCTTGTCGCCGTTGTAATGTTCTGGCTTTGCGGCGATAGACTTTCCGATTTGAGGGGAAGGGCCAGGCATCCCTCGAGCGGCGGGGCGATATGAAACTGAAGATCCTCCTTCCGAAGGCGAGGTTGGAGGAATAGGGAGAGGGCGGCGCGGTGAGGGTTGCTGTATGGGTATCTCCTGGCGGAGGTTTGGAGGAGGAGGTGGGGGATTACCTGCGGCAGCTCCTGCGCTTTGGTATATCCTTTGCCAGGCCTCGAATGCCTGGAGCCATACTCCTACTGGGTCCATGGGAGGAACATGGTGTCGTTGGTGGAGAGGGTTTAGGCCCAGTCCGATGGATGTGAATGGCATGCCGCCAGCGGAAGGTTGGTGAGGCGACATGGGAGAACGAGGGGCAGGTGTGACAGGGGCGGTAGCGATTCCTTGAGATTCAACCTCGAGACCCGCGAGGGCCATCTGGGCGAATCCTGATGATGCGACCCGAGAGGGTCCGGGCATGGGTGTGGAGAAGGTACTCATCGTCGGTATTGTGCGTGGAGGTTGAAGAGGAGGGCGTGGAATACCCGAGTGAGTATGTGATTTGGTCAGTGGTGGAAGGTAAGAAGCTCCCGAATGAGCTCACGTACAGTAACAGGTGGTGGACGGCGCGGAGGCGGCGTGATGGAGTGAGTCCTAGGAATGACATCCCAGGGACTGCAGGGAGCGAGTGGGGAAGGGGGATGCTGTATTTAATGGTGGCTACTGAGCGGCGCACGGCAGCACGCACAGATTTATGCGGAGAATGAGGAGAGTGGTAAAAAAAAAACCGTTGAAGAGAACGGGCGAGTGGCATGTAAAAGAACCGGAGGATGACTCTCTTACTACAGAGAGGTGATTCACAGGGTGAAGGCGAGATAAACACCCCTATCGAATCTACGTGACGTTACGGGTGATCACGCGAACCCGAGTCCACTAGCGTAGGACCAGCGTACAGACTGTTAGACCTCAACAGACAACGGGGGCTAGTGCACTATGCCCGACAGCAACGTTATCCGTATTTATTACGGCGGATGACCGTATAGACAAACGTTTGACGAGTGTTTTACTCGGGTACTTCACGTGTACCAGCGGTTCCCTCTAACCTGAGGTCCGGTATAGGTTTGTCCGCGACGACGAGTCACTAAGACGGAATGGGGGCGAGAACGTATGTAACAGGAATTGCGACGAGTGGAAAAACTAAAGGGGCGTCCGAAGCTACTGTTTGTTGTGGCTTTCTAGACCGACCGCTGCAACCCAATAATATTCGGGATTTATGCGTACTGCGGACAGATGATCTCTACCCCGTAAGAGGGCTTCGTGACCATGGCTTCGCAAACAGGGAGCGACAAATCAAAAGGAGAAGAGAACAGGCACGTCATTAAGGACGACGGCGAGGCTTGGCGGTGGAGGAAAGGTAGTCGGGGGGCTAAGTGCCCAGCGACCAAGGGATAAGTTTGGAATTTGAAAAGAAGATCCAAAACCACTGAGAGTTAACCAAAGTTAATATTCACAGTGTCAAGGGACAATTCCAAACTTAAAGTAATCTACATGAATGGTAGCTACTTATATACTACGAGGTATCGTGCATGGACCATGCGTTAGGGCCGGCATAGAATAGTTAAGAACATGATAGAATATGATGACGTCGTAATGACATTGTGGTGATGTCATAGTCTAGACTTGGGGTGACGTCGTAGTCTGGACCAGG
This sequence comes from Boletus pseudopeckii, assembly GCA_038092915.1. NCBI lineage: Eukaryota > Fungi > Basidiomycota > Agaricomycetes > Boletales > Boletaceae > Boletus > Boletus pseudopeckii. Next base: position 2,690 of record JBBPRH010000586.1, on the reverse strand, counting down.
AGTCGAGTTGCGGATGATATAATATGTATGAGAATTTGTTAGCTAAGTACGTTATGTGTTAATAATAAATAAAGAAAGGGAAAAGAAATCAAGTGTTCGTTTCATTTTGCCTCCATCCTATTGGCATCCACATTCTCATCCATGGGGTGGCTGATCTGCAGTGGAGGGCGAGAGAAATGTGAAGCGGGCATTCTCTTACTCAAGCTTGTAGATCTTGATGCCAGTGAGTGAAGGTGGGAAGGCGCTGGACCCTTGACGGTCCGCATCAAGACTCCGATTCATAGACGATGTGGGGCGATGTCACCATACTAGCACGTCACTGAAAACAGAACGAAGAATGGACCATGTAGGTAACATGCCATGCAAGGGAGGGCAAGAGAGGAGAGGGTGAGTGGATTGGAGAATGGGGGCTCGATCGTGATTAGCTAGCAAGCTCGAACGCATGATGGTCGACATATTTGTTTACATAGAATGTGCGGAATGCATCGTAAGAGTTGTGTGGCTTGATGTGCCGGGAGATATGGTTAGTGCCATATATTGGAATGAGGTGGGCTGCACAGTAAATGGCATCAATATGAATAACGGCAAAATTGGGAGAATGGTCGTGGAGATAACTTGGCTGAATGATCCACATCCCAGTGTCCTCATCAGGCAAATCGTTCACTTTGTTGAACCAGCAAACAATAGTGCAGGGGTAATGAATCCCGCTAATATCAGTGAACGAGAAAAAGGCGTGGACATGGGCTATGTCAAATGCTTGCATCCCAGTGCTCTCTTGATCACCCAAGTTTGTAGTGACGAAAACACAGTCCTTTCAAGGACCCTCATTTCTCCATCGCAGTGTGGACCGTATAAATTCTGTCTGCATTTCACCAATGCCGCTCAGGTCGCTCGGTGCATAGAATCTTGAGCACGCCGAGTTAAACACATGTATGGAGCCATTGAACCAAGGGCATTCTGAGAGTGGAATTTCAGATGTGTCATGTGGATCATCTGGAAAGCGTCAAAGAGAAAACGGGGGGTCAAGTTGACCAAATTTGGGATATGGAGCTCGTCTGCGAGCACAGTTAGTGTACATAGTCTTTGGTGCTCTAAAATGTTGTTTAGGGTGTCGATTTAGGTGGATAGATAATGATTACCACTTACATGGGTTTTATGCAAGTTTCACATGGACAGAGAGATCAGTGGCTGCATTGTCTGGAACTGAGACATCATTGTCTCCTATAATACTTGTGGTACGTGGTGCTCCTGCATCATGACCAACATCATTTGTTCCATCATTCTCGCTGGCACTTTGTGCTAAACAAATGAAAGTACTGAGTAGGGTATAAGTGCCAGGATTGTAAACACACCTAGCGCGTTAATGGTAGAGGAGAGACAAGTTCTGTATAATATGTTTCGAGCCTTGAAGTCAACACGAGCGGCGGCTATCTTGTCAAGCCGTTGATTGGTCAAAAGAATCTGACCGAGGGGTTGATGTTTATTTGACCGGTGCCATGGTTCTTTGACTGCCTTTATGTATTTGTTTTCAGTGATAGACGAACACAAACCATTTGGGGCACCAAAAAGATGAATGAGACGTGGGTAATGCTTTGCCTCATGTTGCTGTGGTAGAGAGAAAGTTGAGACAATGGGATTATCCCCCTCTATGAATATCCTGCGGTGATGGTGAAACCGTGCCAGCGCTGACTCGATGTGTCCCAAAGCTGACTCGGAGATGACATGACGACGGACAATATAACACAATTCGAGAAAAGCACACAGTGTGCGCACCATCTCAGAGGGCATGAAACCCTCAATTGCTGGAATATATACCTGAAAACTAAGTGTGTATTTGTGGATGTGACTATGAACGTGCTTACTTTCATAAGTGCTTTTGAGTCATCACCAGTCCACTGTTTAAAACCCCGTCCTTGAGGGAAATGACGAAGCCCTGTGAACGGTGCAACTGCTGCTATTCTAGGGCTGCGTTAGTATGAGATCATGGTAAAATCAAACTTGAATGACTATACCTTCTATCAATCTCATCTAAAATCTGGGCAGCAACCCTGTTCAAGTAATGTGTTACGATTTTCCTCCTTTTTCCTCGTATACTTCTCTTTTCCTATATCTTAGTAATGCGTACATGGAGACATACATCCATTTCTAACGTCAGTTTCCTTCTGTTGGTCAATACCAACACTATTCTCTTGGTACTTCTCTAGTTGAAAGCTTTGCTTTCCTTTTCCGCCTATTTCTTTCCTTTCTTGTCACATTGGTCCGTGCACATATCACATGATCCTTCTTTCAAGTTCTATTCCCTTCTATCATGATGGTCCGTGCACCTTTTCTTCGTCTATAAATACTTCATCATTCCCGCATGTATTCTCTATTCTTGATCTGCGCAATACTAGTGTATCATTAAGTCTCATCCTTTGATCAAGCCTCCACTCGATATCCTTGAGTCCCTGTGACTACCTTCGTCTAGCTGACGCTAGAACCTTCAACCCTTGACCCTTGTGAATGTTAACTCAGTAGACATCGGTCTCTTCGTGAGTATCGCCTATGGGAGTTGTTTAGTATCGAGGCTACGTTAGTATGCTATGCGTAACATGATGAGCTTTGATGTATGCTGTCACCCACTCGACTAGGTGATCCTTGAAGCAACCCTTGATGAGTTGGTGAAGGATGTCCAGTGCGATGAGTTGATG
>JBBPRH010000585.1:0-5000 GCA_038092915.1 Boletus pseudopeckii | reverse complement strand
TGGTCCGCCATTTGCGGGAAATGACTAGAGAGCGTACCCCGTCTTTCATTAGGTCCCTGAAAGCTGCAGGAGCAAGTAAGGATTACCACTCGGTTGCGACCAGTGGGTGGCGAATGGCGATCTGGCGCTCCTGGCGTGATCGTCATGATGCCGTAGAACGACCTATGAAGAGAAGTGACGAGCAGGCCCGGCCTCAAGGATGTCGCCTTGCAACGCTTAATGTGAACGGTTTCCCTTCTAAGCGTGCCCAGGTGGCGGAATTTCTGAGAGAAGAGCGAATTACTGTGTTAACGCTACAGGAGACACTTGTGTCAGCTGCACAGTACCCGGTTTACGTACCGGGGTTTAATACATTCGCTCGGCCATGGCAAGAGGGATTTCGGGGGTTGGCGATACTGGTGGACAACCGGTTCCCAGCCTACGAAGTCCCCCATGAGAGGGAAAGGGTAGAGGGCTACCAGTACCTGCTTCATGTCAAAGTATCGAGTATCTCAGGCTTGTGCCAACCGCTCCACTTTGTGGGTCTGTATCTCCCCTCCGGGGGAAATATGCGGGCAGCACGGACGTCTGGCCTTCGGGCTGTCGCGCATCTATGTGACGAGGTACTGAGAAATGAAAATGGCGCTACGTTTGTGGCTATGGGTGATTTGAACTGTGGGTTTACCAGGCTTGATAAGTTCCTGGCATCCCATGGGGACGCGCTGCTACGGAACCCCACTAGGGGCTCCCCTTGGACCCGATTCCCTACAAAGGGAGTCCCAGCCTCGCTGGACCACATGTTGGTAAGTCCTCGAGCAGCATCATCCTTCGTTAAGCCCCGTGTCAGCCGCCAATGGGCGATGAGTGATCATAGACCGCTAATTTCTGCACTAAGGGTTCACAACCCAGCCAAGTGTGGGACTCCTTGGGCTCCGGTCCGTTATGATAGGAGGCGGCTCGTTGTTTCCTCGTTTGAGCTCGTTAATGATAATCGTTGGCTTCCCCTTGCGGACCTCGAGGTAGATTGTGTAGCAAAACTCTCTGATGCTGCACAACACCTCTCTAGTACACTCAAAGATGTTACGGTGGCTACCGGCATCAGAGTGGATAGTGGGTCCGAGCCTTCGTGGTATATGCCAAATCGGCTGAAAAGACTGCTTAAGAAATATCGTGGATTCAGTTCTCGTATAGCGGACTGCCTGTCGGACCGACGTAAGTTCCCCAACGGGCCCCCGCTTGATTTACAGGACAAGTATGAAGCCGCTCGCACTAAGTTTCGCAAGGAACGTAAATTGTGGGAGCGTAGGGAGAAGCAGCAACACTATGCTCGGATAGCCGAGGACTTCTTAGTACACGATCATAAGAACGTGTGGTCCCGGCTTAAGTCTCAGATCGATACACGCAACCAGGGATCTTCTTCCCAACCAGTCCGTAACAAGGCCGGGGTGCTATGTGTAGAGGAGGACGCTATCTTGGATGCAACCGCGGAACATTACCGTGCACTAGCATGGGATGACCCGGGGGGAATTTCGAGGGATGCGAACCGCTGGGCTTCGATAACGCCTGAGTACCCTCGCCGGGAGGATGAGTTGGAGGACCTAAACGAGTCCCTCTCCTGGCCTGAGGTGCTCCTTGCCATTAGGGGTATGAACAGAGATACCGCCCCAGGTAAAGACGAGATGCATATAAATCTCCTAAAGGCGTTGGTCAGTGAGGAATGTTTAACGAAGGTATTTGGTGGAGACAAAGGGAGGCGACCTGACTTAGTGAAGATCGCCCTTCCTGAATTCGAACTGCCGTCTACCCCCCTCACTGCGATGGGCAAAGCACTTTGGAACGTGCTACAATCGGTATGGACCCTAGAGAAAATCCCAGACTTGTGGAATGAAGTACACGTTGTAAGTCTGCTCAAGAAGGGTGACCCAGAACTCCTTGTGAACTATCGGGGGGTGAGCCTCATCTCAGTAAGCCTAAAGGTGCTGCTGCTGGTGATGGTTCATCGACTCGAGAAGCATGTATCGAGCGGAACGATCTCGATCTCCCAGGCGCAGTCTGGGTTTCGCAAAAGAGAAGAGGCCATAGCGCAATTTATTGCAGTGGCTGAAATCGTGCGGCGACGCCACCTACTTGACCTACCCACAGTAGGCATTTTTGTAGACTTTAGAAAGGCGTATGACAGGGTCTCACATGAAGGCCTGTACCGAATATTAGAACATCGCGGGGTCCGGGGCAAGTTCCTTAGTGTCATTAAGGCTATGTACCAGAATTCCCAGATGTCGGTTCGCGCGTGTGGCAAGCTCTCAGACCCCTTCGATATGCGAAGGGGCGCAAGGCAGGGCTGTCCACTCTCCCCGTTGCTCTTTATCATATTCATAGACCATATCTTAGCGGAGACCAATCCCAAAGATGTGGACCTAAAGGTCCCTGTGTCAAACAGTAAGACTGCTATGAACGGTTCCGTCCTGAATGAGACACCTCTTGAGGTTTCAGGCGGTTTATACGCTGATGACTTGGTTTGCCTAGAGAATTCACTGGAGCACGCTAAGCGCAGGTGTGAGCGACTAGTCCAATGGGGAGAAAAGTGGGGGATGGAGCTGAACTTCGGAAAATGTGGGGTAATGCTATGGTCGTATGATTCGGCAATGCGCCGATTGTATGACGAAATGGTATTCGATACCCCTCAAGGGACTTTCCCTAAGGTTTCCTCATACAAATACTTGGGTATAGACGTGAATGAAGATCTACAAGTGTTTATGGGGTCGGATCCTCGGAGTACGGTTAGGGATGGACACACGGTGGCGTCCTTGCATGCAAAGGAGCGTGCGGACAAGGGACTGAAAACCCTCAGTGTGCTAAAGCCGGTATTGTGTGATCGGTTCTGTCCTCTCCCCCTAAAAGTGGAGTTGGTGAGGTCATTTGTCTTATCAGTTATGACTTATGGCGGCGAATTCATTGGCTTCAACAAAAAGAATGTTGCTCCCATCCAGCGGGTCATGGACTTGGCCACTCGATGGATAATGGGCTTCAGAAAATCTAATAAACGGGTTGCGGGTTTGACTCTGAGTGTGGAAATGGGCCTCCCCATGGTTTATGAATACATGGCGGGTATGAGAGCAAGACTATACCACAAACTCAAGTTCGGGTCACCCCCGATGCAGACATATCTAAGGGCTCTGCAGGGGAAACACAGGTTCCATCCGAAAAGGACATGGTGCTCTGAAAACGAACTTTGGCTGAAGACGGTGCACTCCCCCAAATTACCAAAGGGGAATGCACAAGTCGCTACTGGCGGAATCAACAAATATGCCCCGTGGACACTTACCGGGTCCAGGTTAGTTAGTGAACAATTTCGAGACCCTATCTCAGGGGTCTACGATACTGACGGCCTAGAAAAATTGGTGGACGAGGTCAGAGACTGGTGGCTCCTGGGAAAGGAGGGCGAGTCTCCATGGGGTCCAAGAGATCTCACCTTGAATAACTTCACACCTGTCATATCAAGTAGCTCCGCACCTATTAGGAGCTGGTTTGCCTTTGCTAGAATATGCGAGTTGCACAGACGTAGCAATTCGTATAGATCGGACATGCTAAAGCAACATCGACGTTTGTTACTTGGAGTTGACGAATTCGGTAGGGTTGTGTTAGACCCACGTGTACTGCCTGACCCCGTCGTGAGGGAAGAATTGGCGGTACAAGGATTGGCGCTTACTGAGGAGGAGGCTAGGGAACATGCTGATGCCTTCTATTCGGGTTACCCTTTGATGGAAGTGGATGACCTCCAACGTGAGCGCGACCTACAAGATACTTTATTAGGCGGTGCTAAGTCCGATGACAGCGCAAGATGCTTCATAAGAGAAGTACGGGAGTGCGCGCTAGAGCGATTGATGGAAGTTGATGGTGGCAGATCTGTCACCTTCACCGATTGGTATGATAAATATCAGTTTGGCGCAACACGGGATTTCCTGCGCATTTCTTTAAGTCGCCCCGACCTCGTAGAAGGTGTTCGTTGGCTGGTGAGGGTTCGTGTAGGGGGTTTCCCCCGTTCCGATTCGTTTAGACGACGGCGCGACCCCAAAACCAACCACGAAGCCTGCCCCCTGTGTGGAGGAAGGGTGGAGGCTGGTTGGGACTGGGCACATTTGGTATTGAGGTGTTCTCATGAGGCGGTAGAGACCGCCCGTGAGGCATACTTGGAACCCGCATTATTACATTTGAGAGAGCCTGAGAGGGTGGATTATTTCTATCAGCGTTGGCCTGATACCCCCAGAGTCTTTCAAGGTCTCCCTTTACAACATTATACGGATGGTCGGATACCAGGCGTAGTGGCACTGGCTTCCGCGATATATCTAGCAGGTGGCTGTCTTGCAGATCCTCGCGAGACTACTTTTACCTACTCCTTCGGGCAATGTGACATGATCACCTCTGGCCTGGAACACTATGGTTACGTTTATTTGGCTTCATTCTTACAGACAGTCGCCCCCTCCTATTCGGTTGCTTTAGGCCATGGGGGTGCCTCCGGCGTGGATGCTGGAGAGTCTGTGAGTAGCTCTAATGGGGATTCGGATATGGTGACTGCATTGGCAGCACAACTGACAGGAGAGGGGCAGGGTCCGCAAGGGCCTGCGCCCCAGCAGGCCTAGTTGCTTGTATTCTCCACCCACGGCATTAATTGTCTTCGAAGTCCAAGGCACATAACAATGTAGGACGGGGCTATACTGGGTTCAACCGTGAACTTAGTGCCCACCACCGGTCTAAGGGTTCAGCCTGTTACAGAACCAGGCGTGGGTGAGGTTCGGAATCGATCTCACACCTCTGTGAAGCAGACCCCCTGCGGACCCCTGGGTTGACATGTCAACCAAGCCTTACAAAAGGTGAAAAGAGGGGGAACGGTTCCGCTAATGGATTAACGAGATTCCCACTGTCCCTATCTACTATCTAGCGAAACCACAGCCAAGGGAACGGGCTTGGCAGAATCAGCGGGGAAAGAAGACCCTGTTGAGCTTGACTCTAGTTTGACATTGTGA
>JBBPRH010000584.1:0-12879 GCA_038092915.1 Boletus pseudopeckii | reverse complement strand
GTGCGGGATTCAAGCGGAATGCCGCCATCTGGAAGAAGCAGATCGAGGAGTTTGTTGATGAGCCATACAAGTTCGTTTTGGATGAGAGGGTAAACCATTTCTCACCTCTCTTGTACGCCGTTGACTCATGTCGCGTCTTGGCATAAGCGCAAGGGCACCGCAAAGGCGTCGTTTGTCTCCACGGTATTGGATGGACACAATAACAAGGAAAAGAAACTTGATGCTCAACAGGGTTTCGATCTAAGGTGGACCGCAAACTCGATGTACGCCGGGAGGTCAGACATTTTTTCTCGTTGATCTTTGCTCTGTTTAACCGAACGGAAGCTAGCATTGACACTGTATGTAACCCCACAAACCTGGCTGTTGGAGACATGACGACCAAAATACCGTGATTAACAGACCGTCACAGCCCTCTCTCAATTCATCCTCGCCATGGTACAATATCCTGCAGTACTCAAACGAGCACAGGCGGAGATCGATGCGGTGATTGGACAGGATCGGTTGCCACTCTTTGAGGATCGGGAGTCATTGCCGTATTGTGATGCGGTCTTTACGGAGTCGCTGAGGTGGGGTGCGCCTGTCCCTCTGAGTAAGTCCCTCGAGTGGCGTGTACATTGATGCTCATGTTTGTGCTAGGCCTTCCACATAGATTGATGGAGGATGACGTTTACGATGGTGTATTTATACCCAAGGGGTCACTCGTACGTCAACCTTCTTTTTTCATTTGTCCGTTCGTTTGTTCATCCGACTGCATGCTAGGTGTTTGCGAATACCTGGTGCGTCTGAATTTGGTTGTCTATGTGGCAGTAAGGGCACAGGTTGATCGGGGACGTGTTTCAGGAACATTCTCCGGGATGCAACCCTCTTTCCGGATCCCCATTTGTTCAATCCTGATCGGTATCTCGATCCCGCTGCAGACGAGGCGACAGAACGACAGCGCGATCCACGGACGTATGTCTTCGGTTTCGGAAGACGGTAAGCGGTTGTTCTACTTGACCGTACTTTGAACACTCATCCACACCTCGTGGGCATGATGCGCAGCCGATGTCCCGGTGTACATCTCGTCGAGTCTTCGGCGTGGTTGCTTACGGTGTCCATGATGGCCACGCTGGATATCGGCAAAGCTGTGGATGAACATGGGGTGGAAATCGAGCCGGAGGTGGTGTATGACAATTCAATATTTCGGTACGTATTCTTGTTTGTGGGTTTCCATGAGGGCGTGTCGGGGAGTCCGATGCTGACGATATGGTGATAGGACACCGAATCCGTTTAAGCTGGCCGTTAGGCCTCGGTCGGAGGCGGTGTTGCGTTTGTTGGCGCAGGACGCTGGGGGTGCGTAAACATTGAGGGTGTGCGATGTACGTATCGGTCGGGAGGGTCCACTTTGGATCTGTAAGATAGGTCGGTTCGATATATGGTTTTGTGAGTATGTGCCATTCCTCTCTTGTATACTAGTCTTTTCCTGCTCTCTCATGTTGTTTACTCGGAGAGGTGTCCATTTGACATGTTGCATTCTCCCCCGACATTCCTGTGCATGTTACAACTATTTCAGAAGTTCTTGTGTGAGTGGTGTAATTGGTGAAGATTCAGAAAATCTTCAAGTTACCTACCTCACACTGATTGAAATTACTTAAATATAATAGTCTTGACCTGTTATTACCTTGCTTGCAAAGTCTCTTGCTATGTCATTATTCAGCCCCTGAGCAATGGTGACAACATCACCAAATTGTGCCATACTCAACCAAATAGTTTGAATCTTCTGTCTCTCCTGCATGTACTCATTCAAGATTCTCTATTTTAAGCAGTGTTAACCTCAATCACAAGGTCTGTTTCACTTGCTTCCACCATCTTGTTGTCTGAATGTCAAGATTCAATAATCAGTCATCCTCCTGCAATAGGTATTTATCATGTCCTTTGCTACTACTGTCCTGTTTTTTCTATCTACTTGAAATGATCACTTGCTTCACTGCTCGTATTATACCCTTTGTACCTATCCCCTCTCTACCATTTGTACACCCATAGACAATACTCCAACTTCTACACTCCATCCAACCTCCAACCTCGCCTTACCATACGAACTCCCCCAACTAGTTACCATATGATACTGCATCCATATTGTACACCACCACACACTCGCACCCTCTAGTCTCACAACTATACATATCGTATCCACTCCATTATGATACCAAGTAGCCTCATGGCTAAACCCCAGTCTCATGACCACAAAACCAGTCGTCATGCAACTCTAAACCTGTGCAGGCCTGCAAGCCTCTAAACTATGCCACACTCCATGATGCCATAGTGTGCTGCTTTGTGCTGCTTAGTCACAAGTCCTAAGCATGACTCCAAACTGCATCCCTCCCATAGTTACATGCGTGCCGCTTCGTGCTGCTCTGCTATGTTACTCCCCGATGTCATGCCAAGCACACTTCAAATCACAAGCTTACGCTCTTGTCACACCCTGACACTATGCTTCCAAACAATTGAAGCTCACGTCATCCGAGTGATATCCAAATATCACCTCACCAAGTACTGATCAGGAGTCACATCCAGATTCACTTGATTCCCAATCCACATCGGATATCGCCTGCAGATCCAGATCAACCTTTCACAAGGTCACACGCATCTCAGATCTCGCCACAAGTTTATTTATGGTTTGATACATTATGCTGCACACTCTTGCACACTCTTTCATTCTCTTTCATCTCCGTCTCTATATATTGACATTTCATATATCACAACCCATAGCCATGCCTTATGCATCTGGACTAAATTTCCATTCCATGCATCTGCCTTGCACATCATGCAATGCATATTGTTCCACCGTATGTATTATTCTCATTGGACACACTCTCTCTTCGTCTCTGTGATGTCATACACTGTACCCCATGATGTCATAGCATAGCATGGTCCGTACACCGCTCCCGGTAGTATATAAGTAGCTGGTAGTGTATCATGTTTCCTTAGTTTGATTATTACTCTTCTCTCTCTCGGATATTGGCTGTGAAGTCAACCCTCAAGATATTGAGTTAGTAGTTCTTCCTTCTCTCGTCTCTCATCTTTAGGCAAGACTCTTTCACTACTCTTCATCAGGGACAAATGGGGATGGCTGTAGTACATAGCATTATACAGTTGCCAATGTATTACTCTATTGTTGACTTATGACCACTATTGATGAAGTAGACTACAGTAGTACCTTCAATTATCCAACTGATGTATGTAGTGTTGGGAAAACCATGTATTACTATATTGACTACCATAGTGACATTGGGCCCTGCCATACTACATGAGGCTATAGCATAGATTTCATGTAGAATGACATGATAACTATCATACTAGTGTTCTTGCAGAATACATGGTCATAGATAGTTTGCAATACCGCCCGAGCTACTAGTGTCACCAATACCCCTTCCTCTTGCAACACGGCTCCCCTTTGAAGGCTTGCTTGCAATACTATCTTAATCCTGTTGGCTGGTGTCATCCTGCAATACTGTGACATACCACTTTTCTGGGTTCATTGCTTTCGATTTGTGCACCCTCTTGCAATACTGCTGCCCAACCCCCTTCCTACCTCTATCATGCCATTGGTGATCCCCCCTCTAGCTTGCAATACTGTGTCTCCCATGTCTTCCTCCCGCCTCCATTCTGCTTTCAGTGATCTGCGCCCTACCTTGCAAAATTGCTTTCCTGGCTCCGCACTTCCAATCTGCACACCCTCTTGCAGCATTGCCACCCTCAACCCCTTTCCTACCTCTATTGTGCCATTAGTGATCTCCTCACTGGCTTGCAATACCGTGTCTCCCACATTTTCCTCCCACCTCCATTCCGCTTTCGGTGATCTGTGCCCTACCATGCAAAACCACTCTCTCAGCTCCTTGCTTTCAATCCATACACCATCTTGCAGTAGTACTGCCACCCTCAACCCCCTTCCTACCTTCATTGTGCCATTGGTGATCTCCTCTCTAGCTTGCAATACCGTGTTTCCTGCCTTCTCCTCCTTCCCGCCTCCTCCTCCTGTCCTCTGCCATCTCCACTTCTGCCTCCACCTACCCCCCACCTCCATCCTGCTTTCAGTGATCCATGCCTCAGCTTGCAATACCACTTTTCCCACCTCCTCCCGCTCTCAGCCTTGCCGTTGGTGATCTGTACCATCTTCCTGCGGACCTATGCTGTTTTGCAATACTGCCTTCATGTTACCTTCCCCCCCACATTAGGCATTCTTGCAATACTACCATGCCTCATTCAGAGTCATTCCTGCATGGGGGCCATCTTGCAATATGTTCCACCTCCTTCCCACTTTATAGCAATCTTGCAATGACTTCCATTACTTTTCGGCTCCAGGGTCCTCTTGCAATACTGCCATACCACATTCCCGTATTTGGTTCTGCTTGCAATACCACCCTGCTACCCCCTGTCTATGTTGGATCGCTCTTGCATTACTCCGACTTCCTGCTATTGGATTATCTTGCAAGATTATGATTGCTGTTCCCTTTCATGATACTGCCATGCCACATCCTTCCTTTGGTTCTGTCTTGCAATATTACTCACCATCCTTTGTCTAGCATCCTTTTGCAATACCATATATCTCCTTGCAATGGTATTACATGTCATCACTGTCTTAGCTGTAAGTTACCTTCCTACTCTATTCTATAACACTTTGAACATGCCATTCACAAGATGCTCTTGAAAGTGTCCAGCTGTGTGCTCAGTGACTGCATCATAAACATAACAAGTAGGCTGATGTCTGGGCAAGAACCCACCATCATCTGAATCTGATTCTGCCACAGAAGCCAGTATGAGTTATTCCTTCTGAAGAACACTTGGTTCAACTTCAAGTGCTGTCTGCCGGGGGAGAAGATGGTCAAGGCTATATATAATGTTATCTGGATCTGTATGTTGATACATTTAAGCAACTGTCACTCAATCATGATTGGAAGCGTCACACAGCCAAAAGGCATGCCAGCTCAACCACATTTCATTCATGACAGAGCAGCTTGAAATTTGTCTCATTGACTGATGCTACAGCTTACATGACAGACATCTAGGGTAATAACATCACAAATTGACTGCATTATATAATATCAAAGTCACAAAAATGGTATATATTTGAATTCATCCCCCACAGTGAAACGATCACTTGCTTCACTGCTTGTATCATACCCTTTGTACCTACTCCCCTCTCTACCATTCATACAACCTCAGACAGTACTTCAATGTCTACATCCATCCAAACTCCATCCTCACATTACCATACGAACCCCTCAACTAGTTACCATATGATACAGCATCCATATCGTATACCATCCTACACTCGCATCCCCTAGTCTCACGACTATACACATTGTATCTAACACATTATGATACCAAGTAGCCTTACGGCTAAACCCCCAGTCTCATGACCACAAGACCAGTTGTTATGTGACTCTAAATCTGTAGGCCTGCAAGCCTCTAAACTATGCCATACCCTGTGATGCCATAGCGAGTTACTTTGCACTGCTTAGTCACAAGTCCTAAGCATGACTCCAAACTGCATTCCTTCTGTAGTCATGTATGTGCCACTTCACACCGCTCTGCTACAACATTTCCCAACAATACGCTACACCCCAAGGTCCCCACGCTGAACATTCCAAATATCAGCTCACCTCAAGGTCCAGCTTTCGTCACCCCTGACATGATGCTTTCAGATATCAAAGCTCACATCATTCCGATGATACCGCAAACATCATCACGCCAAGTACTAATCAGGACTCACGTCCAGATACCCCGATAGACGACATGACTCAATCGCTGAGTCACACCACCATTGTATATCACTGGCAGATCCAGATCAACCCTTCACAAGGCCACCACATCTTTCAAATAACAAGATCACATCTCAGATCTCACCACCAAGATCTATTTATGGTTTGATACATAGCCGTGTGCACTTGCGCTTTCTTTCATTTCTCCTTTCGTCTCCATTTCTATCTATTAACGTTTCATATATCACGTCCCCTAGTCGCATCTTATGTGCTTTGGACTAGTCTCCATTCCATGTGTCTGCCTTGCACATCACGCAACACATCTTGTTCCACTCCGTACATATTATCTCATTGGACAGTCTCTCATTTCGTTCCTATGATGTCATATCCCATACCCAACAACGTCATAGCATAGCACGGTCTGTGCACTGCTCTTAGCAGTATATAAGTAGCCGGTAGCATATCCTGTTAGTCTTTAGTTTGATTATTACCTTTCTCTCTCTTATATATTGGTTTGACGCCAACGCTTGAGATATTGGGTTAGTAGTCTTTGCTTCATCGTTCACTTGTCTCTAGTCGAGACTCTTTCACACAGCTTGTCATGCCTAATCCTTGGAGGGTTTTCGTTTCCTGACAACTAGGTGAGATGCTATAACATCGAAGGACAACTACTTACTTACTTGTGCTTTGATGCTGCATCATTACCAGGCTCTGGCACCACTGCTTGTTTGCGATTTCTTTTGGTAGGTGCATGTTTGTCTGAGGGTGTTTCACAGGCAGATTTATTTCCCTTTGTATTCAAGCCAGCAGTCGCAGGAGGGGGGATACAATTCTCTTTGCTGATGTAATTATTCTGATCAGCATGCTTGGATGGCACTTGCTTTCTCTTTGAGTGCCCCAATGACGATGCGAGTCCATTGTCATCTTCAGTGAGAGCTTGTCGCATATTCACCATGCCAGGCTCAGTCAGGGAAAGACCAGGTGCCAGTTGGATGGCAACATCAGCAAGAGGTTGGTGTGGTTGAGGCACTGGCTCTTGTGCTGATGAATCTGCTGTTAGTGCAGATGGCTGAGGGAACTGAGGAGGGCCAAGAGCCAGAGGCACAGGGGGAGTTGATGACTGGGAAGCAGACCCTGGCTGGATGTCCTGCATTGATGGTGTCAATGCAGTTGGGTAGATAGGACCACCAGTGAAGTTGTATGGACCTTGACCACCTCCGTTTATGCCATAACTCATGGTATTGAAGGGTGGAAAGGTGGGAAATTGAAGTTTGAAAAAGCATTGACATGGGATGATGTGGATTGCTGGGTCTGCTGGAAACCCATTCCTTTGAAGTCGTTGGCCAGACTACCTGCCGGGGGCAGGCTTGGTGTACTCGCTCCCATCTCGGACATGAACAGGTCATTCCAGCCACTGCCAAAGGTCACGTTGACCTGCATCAAACTAGTTTCATGCACAGTCAGAAGCTATGACCCGAATAGATTTAATTCTACCACTTGCAGCAGTTAGAATCTTTCGATACTCTAGGGCATAATTGTTATAAGAGGGAATCTCCTACAACACACAGGTCAGATCTTACATCTTGCAGGCTACACAAGTTCTGGCTCAAGAGAATGAGGGTACATGGGTCTTTTCCAAACAACTCAGTCTACGATGACCAGAGGTCAAAGCAATGACTATAGTGAGATGAACAAAGTGGGTTAGACTGGGGATTCCAGTTGTTAAGTGTCTAGTTTATACACGTTACAGAATGGTGCACAGACCATGCTATGCGTGAGATGAATTACTGTATATAGGTATAGTAAGGAAGTGTTCATGTGAGTGAGATAACAGAAATGATGGTGGAAAAGACAGAGATGAATGTGGGAATAGATAAGGTGTGAAAAGAGACGGAGATTAAAAAGGTGAGGTTGGTCATGTGATATAGGTCATGTGATTGTTCTCACAATTACATGTTGTGGTCATGTGACTTTGAAAAGGAAAGTTTGAATGATAGAAAAGTTTTGAAAATGTTCATATTATAACACTACCCCCTTTTTATGACTCAAATTCCAGGCGAGTTGTGGATGGTGTGGTTTCTGTGAAGTTTTCATAAGGATAAAAGAGCGAATTAAAGGAAGCTGTTGAAATACCATGTAATTTTCGTGGAGCGGATGGATTCTTTTTGTGAAATTTGGCAACTGCTAATGGTGTAGTGTTGATTATGTCTGCTGATTCCCATGTATGATCTGTTTCGTCGTATCCTCTCCAGTGAACTAGGTATTCTAGTTTTCTTCCTTTCATTTGTGATGCAGCAATGTATTCAACCTCAAATTGTTCTTCCCCTTCCTGGTCTATCTCAATTGCTTCGGGATGGACTATGGATTATCCTGGTAGCATTTTCTGATAAGGTTTTATGTGAGAGATGTTAACTATGTGATGGATATGGATGGTTTTGGGAAGTTTTAGTGTAATAGCATTTGGTAGGACGTGGGTGATGACATAGGGTTCTATCCATTTTTGTGTTAACTTTTTTGCCATATAGGGGAGGCTGAGTTTATCGGTTGATAGCCAGACCTGCTGACCAATAGAATATGATGGAGCATCTGATTGTTTGTTTTCTGACGATATAATCATTTTTTCTCTAGATGTTTCTAATGCCGCTTCTATTTCCTTATGAGAATGGCCCATTTCTCCTGCAAAGCTTGCTAATTTCCCTTTGAAACCCATACATGGAGTGTAGTTTCATGTGACATTGAAAGGGATAGTTCCAGTGGCTGATATTACGGTATTGTTGTGGGAGAATTGTGCCATTTTCAACCAATCTGCCCATTGTTCCTGCTTCTTTTCTATGTATGCTTGGAGGTATTGTTCTAGATCTTGATTGATACATTCAGTTTGGCCATCAGTTTGTGGATGATAGGCCATAGAGATATTTTGCGATATACCGAGTTTACATAAGTCTTTGGTGAATGCAGAGACGAATTGGGGTTCATGATCGAAAATGAGAGTGGAAGGTAGGCCATGAATAGGCCATATGTGATCTCCAAATAATATAGCTAAGTCCGAAGAAGAACAAGTATCATTTGTGGGAATAAAGACCATTTCTTTGGAGAAGCGATCAACTACTACGCATATAGCCATAAATGGATGTGATTTGGGTAAACCCATAATGAAATCAACAGAGAGATCTTCCCATGGATGCTTTGCAGTGGGAAGGTGTTACGAAAGGGAATCTCAAGTAATACACAGCTCAGAACTTATGTCTTGCAGGCTATACAAGTCCTGGCTCAAGGAGATGAGGGTATGTGGGTCCTTTCTGAACAGCTCAGTCTACAATGACCAGAGGTCAAGGCAATGACTATATGAGATGAACAAAGTGGATTAGACTGAGGAACTCAGTCGTCAACGGTCTACTTTATATATGTTACAGGATAGTGCACAGACCATGCTATGCATGAGAGATATTACTATATATGTGTATAGTAGAGAAGTATTCATGAGAGTGAGATAACAGAGATGAGTGTGTGAAAGACGGTAATGACTGTGGAAATAGATAAGGTGTGAAAGTAACAGAGATTAAAATGGTGAGGTAGGTCACATGATTTGGGTCATGTGATTGTTCTCACGATCACATGTTGTGGTCACGTGACTTTTGAAAGTAAACGATGAAAAGTTTGAAAATGTTCATATTTATAACAGAAGGGGCATAAGTTTTCCTGCCGGTGCTTTTTGCTTACCCTTCGTGAGGGCGCACACTTGGCAGCTATCTACATAAGTTTTAACGTCCTTTGTGACACCTGGCCATGAAAAGTATTGTGTAAGAGTATGAATCGTTTTTGAATGTCCACCATGGCCAGTGACTGGTGAGTCATGACATAAAGTAAGAAGACGTGTACGTAATGGTTCAGGTACGGAAACTTTGTTTTTGTTATTTTTGAAAATGTTCATAGATGAGTCAAACAGAAAGTCATTTATAGCATCAACTCCTAAGGAGATTGACTCTGATTCTAAGTCTGATAAAAAGTCCGAAGATAAAGAAACAGAATTAAGAAAGACATTAGGAGGTAAAACCATGATATTCATATTATGGTCGGCTACTGCGTCGTCATGGTCTGGTTGACGAGATAGAGCATATGCACAACCATTAGAAGATCCAGGTTTGTAGATGAAAGAATAATTAAATTCTTGAAGAAGCGCATGCCAGTGAGCCTGTCGACCACTAAGGGTTTGTGGCTTCTTCCAATATTCAAGATTTTCGTGATCAGTCCAGATTTCGAATCTTTCGCGACTTATAAGATAATGACACCATTCTTCAAGTGCTCTGATAATTGCTAGCAGTTCTTTGTTATAAATAGGATAGTTGTGCTCAGTGCTGTTGAAGGAGTGGGAAATGAACACAATAGGTCTCCAGTTCCCATCGTTGCATAACATAGAGAGGACAGCGCCTGTTGCGATGTTGAAAGTGTTGGTTTTGACTTGCACTTCTTGATCTCGGTTTGGATATGCGAGAAGTGGAGTGGTGGTAAACCTTGATTTTAACGTTTAAAAGGCCTGTTGCTGATTGGTACCCCACATGAATGGAACATCTTTCTTGATAAGATTGTTCAGGGGGGTGCAATCTTGGTGAAATCTAAAATGAAACATCTATAATAATTACATAGTCCAAGGAAGCCTTGTAGTTGCTTAAGGCATGTAGGTATGGGCCAGTTTGTGATACCAGCTACTTTGCCTTTTTGCATTTGTACCCCATTTTTAGATACAACCATACTGAGAAAGTCTATTTTGTCTTTAGAGAAGTGGCACTTCAAAGGTTTTACATAAAGGTCATTCTCACGTAAGCGGCGAAGGACCTCTTTTACTACCTCTTCGTGTTTCTCTTTGGACTTTTTCAACGTAAATATCATACAGTTGTTGATGTAAATAATAACCACAGCATACATGTCATTAAATATGTTGTTCATCATTTGTTGAAAGGTAGGAGGAGAGTTCGTCATACCAAAATACATTACAGTTGGTTTGTAAGCACCGATTGGCGTGACAAATGCACCTTTCCATTCATCTCCTTTTTGTATCCGCACGTTGTTATACCTCCAACGTAAATCAAGGGCAGTGAACAGATCAGCATTTTTCAGCCGATCAATTAATTGTGGGATTAGAGGTAGAGGATAGGAATTCTTGATGGTGCCATCATTTAAATAGCAATAGTCCATAACCATGCGTTTCTTTCCATCCTTTTTTTGGTATAAAGAAAACAGGTGAAGTTTATGGGGATTTAGAAGGAGAGATACACCCTTTTTTGAGTTCCTTGTTGATGAACGTGCGAACTTCTTCCATTTCAATGTCTGATAGGGGAATTACTCAACCCTTCTTTGGAATGAAGTCCAGCTTGAGATCTATGGCATGATTCCAATGTTTTCTTTTCAGCATCCTTGTTGATTCTTGTTATGAAAAGACATCTAGAAACTTGTGGTGAGTTTCGGGTACTTGTTCTTTGAGTCCTTCTTCTATAGTACTTATGGTAGGTCCATTGCCCATAATTTTACATTATTGTGTACAGTGAGGGAAGCGAATAGTTTGGTTTACCCAATCAATTTCAGGGTTATAGCGGTAAAGCCAGTCATACCCGATGATTATTTGATGGGTTCCAAGTTTAGATATGTAAGTGTCTATAGTTTCATAGTGTCCTTCGATTTCCATGATTAGGGTTACTGCATGACAAATTTGGCCAATAGCACTTTGAGATCCATCAGCGTTGTGTACCTTTATTGGGTTATCTAAGTTACAGACAGGAATTCTGTGTTGTAATACATAATTTTGGTCTATAAAAGTGTGGGATGCTCCTAAGTCTAAGAGAGATTTGAACTCATGGCAGACCCATTGGTCATTTGGCTTGCAACGTATGATGGTCTCAAGTGAGAACTCTCCACCGAATAACAATGTTGTTGCTTGCATTGTGACTTTGAGGGGTTTATAGATAGAAGATATTTTTTGTTGATTTGTAAGAGAATTAAGTACACTATTATTATACTCCAGTGCCACACTCAATTGAGATGCTCTTATGGAGGACGCAGAAATATTATGAAGTACAGAAGAAAGAGTAGATAAAGGGAAATCATTGTCTGTACAGTCAACTAAAGGTCCGTGCACGTGAACACCCTCATCATTCACATGCTGTTTCCTTTTAAAGCCTGGGCTGCTCGGTGCTTTGCCTCAGACTCAAACTTACATATCATGATAGAATGCTCTGGCCTCCTCCGAGATGAAGACACATTGTTCTGCTTGAGATACTGGTGCAGGAACCAGGAGAGTGGGGAGGGGTCGACCCGTATAGTGTTGGGCGACCTGCGCCTGTTGGGAATAGTTGGCATACTCATTTTCTGCCATTTGCACGTAAGTGCCTTGATTGTAATCCCAAACATATTGTTGTTGTTGTTGTGGAGGACAGGGAGGACGATGGTACAGGTTCTTTGGACAGTCAGGTTTTATGTGCCCTGGCTGGTTGCACAGGAAGCACATACTTGTGTCCGGACAAGAGGGTGATGGCACAGCCTACTGTGCTCCGATCTCCATAGGAGCTCCATGTCCTGGTTGAATTCCATACAGTGTAAACTGTGGTCGTTGTTGTGGTGTAGGTGTATTGGCAGGAGAAGGATATGGGTATCGAGGCGCATTAGGAGGACAAGGAGGGGATCGGACGTTAGATGGAGGTCCTCTTTTGACAACCATTTGCTCACAAGCATGTCTGATTCTTTGATATTTGAGAACTAGATCATGGAAGTTTAATTCGAAATGTTCTTGGTTGAGACATGCTCTTTCATAGATTTTGTAATCTACAGCCTTTTTGAGCATCGTCATTGCATGGTAGTCCTCAATGTTTGCTTCTCGTTGAAGCACCTTGAATCTTTGGAGGAAGAGATCTATGAGATGTCCATTTTGTTTGAGATCCTCGAGTTTCCTTAATGACTCGTGGACCATCACATTGATATGGAAGTATGATGTGATCTCATTTTGTAGCCTGGTCCACCCTGGCCAAGCTAATTCTCCGTATGGTCCAATGACGTTGCCATTGGCATTCCTTTGGTCGTCAAACTCCTTGTTGTAGTATTTCTCGAGGGTAATCTGGGTAAATTCCTTGGCCTTCTTTTTGAGTCAGGA
>JBBPRH010000583.1:0-12888 GCA_038092915.1 Boletus pseudopeckii | reverse complement strand
GAGGAGACTAAAGTGATCACTAACCTCCGAGTCGTCATAGTCGAATTGAGCGGGCGTCGACGACACCTCGCGCTATGTTATCGTGAGAACTGGGTTCGAGGGGGAAAGAAATGAACTGATACCTCGAGGAGATCACTATTGTCGCTTTTGTCGCGTTGCTTGGATTCAACTCGACTGGATTCCCCAGGAGGATCCTGTTGTACGTACACAATGACAGTCAGCATAATTATTTTGGTGACGGAATGACGGAATCCTACTGTGGTGGAGCTAGATACTTTGCCATCGCCCGATGTCGATGGCTGCTCGTCTTGTTGAACTTTGTCGCGAGTAGAAACCTATATATTTTGTCAATGTGGGAGATGGAACAGGGCTTATTCGAGGTGCAAGGAGTTTAAAGGCACAATACTTACATGGAATGGACCATACAACTCTGGGAGAATGTTGCTGAGATCACGAATGATGATGTTCCCGTACTCTCGTCCGGCCGCAAGGTAGCTACTGTCCGGTGAGATGGCGACTGACCTTATCGACACGCCGTCCTCAATGACAGGGCTAATGCGAGCCAGTGTTGATGTGTCCAGGAGCGAGATGGAATGGTCTGCAAAGGTAGCAATGAATTTGCCGTTGGCGGCTAGGGCGATAGAGTGGACCTCGTTGTCGCGATCATGAAGAATTTGTGATTCCGCAAGTTGCGTCCCAGTGGAGGCGTCAAATACCTTGATTTTCTTCTCGCGGGATGCAGAAAAAACGTGCTGACCGTTGCTTGACCACGCAAGCGGAGTGGCCGGGGCCCATGCAGGTATATCAGCGTTGATGGCGACGAGCTTGTCACCAGTTTGACTGTCGAAAATGAGGACAGACATCCGGACACAGGCAGTAGCGATTCGGTCGCCACTTGGAGAGAATCGAACTCCATTGACCTCACCGTCATGTTTGAGTGGGCCAACGAGTCGCTGCCCGCTTGTGATACTCCAAATGCTCGCTTCCTTGGTGCGCCGAGTCCCTGTGGCAAACCTGGCTGAATCATGGGAGATGTCCACTGCATCCACCATGTTTTCGCCCTCCACGCCGATGACCTTTTTTTCCAT
This sequence comes from Boletus pseudopeckii, assembly GCA_038092915.1. Classification (NCBI taxonomy): domain Eukaryota; kingdom Fungi; phylum Basidiomycota; class Agaricomycetes; order Boletales; family Boletaceae; genus Boletus; species Boletus pseudopeckii. The sequence goes on along the minus strand of JBBPRH010000583.1, from coordinate 11,800 downwards.
CTCCCTGTCCCACACGCTTGCCCCCTTCTCCGTCCCACAAACTATCCATTTGTGATCCCTTGACACAGAAATGGCGAGTACGGCCGTTCCTGTTTGCTTTCCAACGTCTTCACCATCTGAAAGTTGCCATCGTCGAATCCCATCGTTATTCCCGCATAAAACATGTTTTCCATCGGGGTGGAACGCAACTGCATATATAGCGCGAAAGCTACCGGTCTTGAGTACTAACGTTGGGTCTTGCCGAATTGTCAGCATCGCACAATCACTGCTCAGAACTGCTACTCACCGGTATTCGTCGACGACATTCTCACCAATGGTACACAGTCGTTGGGTTCGAAGAGTGAAAACCGAGGTGTTTCGGTTTACTGGTGGCGCGCAAGAAACGCGTTTCATTATTCTCAGTATGGTCTGTTGAAACAGAGGTGTCTTGTGTCTTTGGCGCTTTTTCTTACTTGGATTATCATGATTGCGACGGCCAGGCGAACTTTCAACATCGCCGAAACCCTTCTTGCCACATGTAGTCTTATCCCGGCATCTGCAAATGTTCGTCATGTCATATCTCTCGGACTGCAACGACAAGGCATTAAACCAACACGCGACATACCCCGCGCAAAATCCAATTTGTTCCCGTAAAGGGCGCCGTCAAACTCCAGTCGAACACACATGTGCGCAGGTTGGCCAGTCTCGTCCTACATGTCTTCGGAGTTCGAACAGTTGATCTTGCTCACGGAGCGCCGTTGATGCTAGCAATGCCCTCGGACGATCCGTGGCGCGTTCCTTCAAAGTTAAGGAAAATACAATCTCGTGGCCGTGTCAATTTACCATTCCCTCATTCCGCCCCCCATCCGCTATGGCCCTCTGCGGCATAGATGGAAATTCAGGAAACATGCATCCATCGTTTCTGTCGCCTCGGCCACTGACTACCTACAGTCGAACAGGAACGCTGCTGTTGCACCGATACCAAGCTTTCGGTTCAATTCTTTCGATTGCTAGATGATCCCGAGTCTGGGGAGGACGACAATGTTGATAGCGGTGGCGAACCTGTCCTCCTGGTAGGAAATGGACAATAACACGCCATGTCAACGGGATTCGCGCACGTCGATCCCATTGAGACTCTCCAACTTCTCCCACCGCTCGTGAATGCTCACCACCTGAGACCATTTTTAGTTCAATCGTTGCGTGCACCATTGTTCGACAGTTGCGTCGTACGATAGGTGAGCTTGGCGAGGAAGGAAGACGCGGAGAGACAGTTGATGAAAACTCGAGTCGAGGCGGATAAAAGTGACGGACAGTCGAATGTGCGTTGGGATTCTGATGCTCGGTGGGAACGTTTGAGGCTTACCCTTGGACTTTTTCAGATGTCCGCAGTGTCATAAGCGGTTGGGGAATAGCGTCATTGCGGTACATGCGCCAAGGCGAGTGACTCTCGTCTCGTCCATCCTTTTATCGCTGACGGGGTGTGGCGATAGGGGTGAAGTGACACATTATCAGTGTCGTGAAGCGTTCTCTAGGAAGCTCAACGCTGTACGGCAGGGTTGAGAATTGAATATTCAAGGGACGGGTGCCTGCATGGGGATATCGACGGTCCAAGTGTCATTTGTTTGTAACAGAACACGGTGATATGCATTGCATGTAGCCTGTCCACGGCGGATGGAAATAATGATATCAGCTGACATGGTTAGTCGCGTTGAAGAGGGGAGACCCTTCGTCCTCTGAATTATGCGTGTAGCAGGGTTTACTCTAATCGGCCTGAGAACCGACATTCACCGCGGACATTCACATTCAGAGAGCAAGGGTATAGTTTACCACTGAAAAACGTCGCTTGGCTCCACGGTGGCAGGGTGCTACGAGATGATACAGACTGCAATAAATGTCCAGATATTCATGATCCAGCATGTATCTACGCATGCATCATGATCGCATCGAGTCATGCATGTGTCCCATCTTCTGTACTAGTACCTGAGCTACCACACACCATCCATGAGGGTATCCTGAACGCAATGAAGGCGTCGCCTGGTCCTCGCTGATGTGGCACTATGAACGTAGGAATGTAAGCTAAAGGAAATGACGCGCACCGTTACGTGGACCCTCCCGGCCGAGGGTTGAGATGGATTATGCTGTTGTTCCGCCTAACGGAATGTGAGCTGTCGTGACGAGTTTTACCATCAAGAAGAAAAAACGGACTCGGCCGGCTTCGTTCGCGCCCGTGGAAGCTTGACCACTGCGCGAGGCGTCCTTCTTCGGACGCTTGGGATCAGTAGTCTTGGCAGTTGATTTATCCTGTAAAGTGTGATGACTCCCTGCGCACAAACTGGAGATACAACGAACCTGAGGCTCTTCCCATGATGTCGCGACTGTGCGCTAGAATGATATGTCAGACAGACTACGTCCGATCGTCTATCGAGGAAGGGTACTCACTGGCCTGCGTTGAGCTGCAGCCATCCACGAAGGTCCCTTTTTGGCATTGACATTTGCTGGCGAGTGGGGAGGCGGTCGGGAAGGCGGTTGGCGGTCGGCGGGTTCGCGCGACTTTCCGGAAACTCGAGCAGGCTTGGGTGAATTTTGGCCCCTATTACTCTTCCACTGTAGCAACTTTCTAAATATGGAGTGGTTCCGGGGTGACTCGACAGTGTCGGGATTTTCGTCTGCATGTACCTCTGTAGTAAAGGTCACTGGAGGGCGATCCGACGGTTGGGATACGGGATGTGATGAGCCAACTTGCGGTAATTCATCCTCCCGGCCATCAGCAGAAGATGCCGGGGACAATGACTTGAGCAGTGTCAACACGGAAGCAAGAGGAGACTAAAGTGATCACCAACCTCCGAGTCGTCGTAGTCGAATTGGGCGGGCGTCGACGATACCTCACGCTATGCTATCGTGAGAACTGGGTTCGAGGGGGAAAGAAACGAACTGATACCTCGATGAGATCACCCTCATCTCCGCTGTGCCCCCCGGCCTCCAGTGGACCGGATTTCCCGGGATCTTCCTGTTGTGCATACACAACGGAGTCAGTGTACTACTTTTGGTGACGGAATGAGGAAATCCTACTGGGGTGGAGCTAGATACTTTGCGATCGCGGTCGGTCGATGTCGTTGGCTGTTCATCTTGCTGAACTTTGTCGCGAGCAGAAACCTACATATTTTGTCGATGTGGGAGATGAACAGGGCTTATTCGACATGGAAGGAGTTGAAAGGCACAAACACACAAATACTTACAGTGAATGGACCGTACAACTCTGGCAGAATTTTGCTGAGATCACGAATGGCGATTTTTCCATCACGCTGGCCCGTCGCAAGGTAGCTACTGTCCGCTGAGATGGCGACTGACCATATCTCCTCGCCATCGTCAATGACAGGACGAATGCGGGCCAGTGTCGATGTGTCCAGGAGCGAGATGGAATGGCTTGCAAAGGTAGCAATGAATTTGCCGTTTGCGGCTAGGGCGAGAGAGTGGACCTCGTTACGGTCATGGTCATGAAGAGTTTGTGATTCAGCAAGTTGAATGCCAGTGGAGGCAGCAAATGCCCTGATTTTGTTGTCGCGGCATGCAGCAAAAACTTGCTGATCGTCGCTTGACCACGCAAACGGAGTGATCAAGCCCGCTGCAGGTATGTCAGCATTGATAGTGGCGAGCTTGTCACCAGTGTGACTGTCAAAAATGCGGATGGACATCCTGAAGCAGGCAGTGGCGATTCGGTCGCCACTTGGAGAGAATTGAGTTCCATTGACCCAATTGTCATGGTGCAGTGGGCCAACGAGTCGCTGCCTGCTTGTGATACTCCAAATGCTCGCTTCCCCGATGCGAGTCCCTGTGGCAAACCTGGCTGAATCAGGGGAGACGTCCACTGCATACACCATATGTTCACCCTCCACGTTGATGATCTTTTCTTGCATCTCCCCGTCCCACACGCTTGCCCCCTCAAAAGTCCCACAAACTATCCACCTGTGATCTATTGACACAGAAATGGCGAGTACGGCCGTTCCCGTTTGCTTTCCGACGTCTTCACCGTCTGAAAGTCGCCATCGTCGCATCCCATGGTCATTCCCGCATAAAACATGCTTTCCGTCAGGGTGGAACGCAACTGCATATACAGAGCGAGGGCTACCGGTCTCAAGTACTAATGTTGAGTCTCACCGAATTGTCAGCATCGCACAATCACTGCTCAGAACTGCTACACACCGGTATTCATCGACGACATGCTCACTAATGGTACACAGTCGTTGGGTTCGAAGAGTGAAAAAACGAGGTGTTTCGGTTTACTGGTGGTGCGCAAGAAACACGTTTTCTTATTCTCATTGAAGGCCTGTTCACAGAGGTGCCTCGTGTCTTTGGCGCTTATGCTTTCCCACCTACATGGCCTCGTCGCGACGGCGAGCTTTCAACATCGCCGTAACCTGCCCTCCTTGCCGCACATGTAGTCCTATCCCGACATTTCCAAATGTTCGTCATATCTCGACTGCAGCGACGAGGCATTACTGTCCTTTCCAGGCAATAGTACATTCGCGCGCTACATATCTCAGAGCGGCGTGTGGAGACGTTTACTAAAATAGGCCAATCGCTTGTTTTTTTTTCATCCACGAACCAGATCGTGTAGCACTGTGCGCCAGAAGCGGTAAGTATCCTCACCAACGTGCGAGAATGGAACGTGCTGAACGGGAGTCCGTGGTAGAGTCGATGGTAGATTTCGCATGATACAACGGAGGTATAATCAATGTGAGACCTGCAACGCTCAGATCGCAAGCTGTGAGAAACTTTCTCCTGCTACGCCTCAGAATCCTAGTTGTCAGCGACAATACTCCTAGCTCTTGGCGCCACTAGCGTTGACGCAGCATGCGCGGCAGCTGTGGTATCGCAGCTGCCAAGTGCTGACCGTCAGCATTGCCCTTGAATATGCTGCGCCGTGGTGGGTCGCTGGATGAATTCAATGTCGTACTATTTTTCAATGGGACTATAAAGCGCGAGTTTTCATCAGAGCCAAGCGTCATCAGAACACAATTAAGAAGATTTCATACCTGAAACCGTAGCGCATACAACATGGCATCAACCATCGGCACTTTGTGGGAATCGCAATCCAGCGTCAAACTAAAGTTGTACGTCCCGCACCTCCGTGAATATTGCAAGGCTGAATCACTTACCCTTGCATAGACTCTCGCTGCCGCGGCTATAGCGGGCCTTGAGCTTGATACCCGCCCGTAGAATTCTACGTGACCAACAAATCCTTAGTAAATTCCCCTTGGGAAACATCCCAGCCTTCGAAGCAACAAAGACTCAACTTGTTCGAAGCCACTCCCATCGCACGCTATGGCAAGTTATTCAAGCTGCTGGCGGGAGACCTGTAACGTTTCCTCATGGTGAGCGTCCAAGCGTGCGCTGTTTCTTAAAACCGGCCTTGATCGAATCCATCCACTACAAGAGATTAGATCTGGGGCGCTCCGGTGTGGCGCCTTCGTATGCATCGTCCCAACTCCACGTATCGCGTAGTAAAAGCCGGCGGAATGGCAGCTTCCTGCGACTAGTGAACACAGCGACTCGGCCCGGTAGTGGGTGGAACTCTTGATCGCGAACTGGCGCAAAGTGACCGTGACTCGAAACTCTCGACATGATACGGACTCTGGACAACCTACCGCGAACTCCACCGTAATGGGGGAGTCCATTCGGAGCGTTGTCAGACATCTCGGTTCCGCAGTCCGAATATAGTTTCCTAAGCCACCCCGGGTTGACGATATCACGTTGCACAAGGCCACCCCGGGAATGTACAGTCAACATCGGTCGAACCAAACTGTGTGTCGGCCAGCACCCTTCATGTAATATCATCTCCGGTACCATCGGCCATACCTATCCTAGGTGCGTCGGCCGCTCGTTGGTTGGCACCAGTTTCGTCATCATTTGTACCATCGGGTAGACTTTGAGGTACAGTATGTGTTGGAGCAGCCGATGGAGACACGTGCCAACGGACCTTGGTCGCATTTGTCGATCCTTCAAAGCCTCCTTTACCACTGTAATAACATTGGTCACGCGAGCGATGCGCATGTGCATTCACCCGCTGGGATAATCCGATGGAAGACAAAGCTTGCAGCCGACGGACGAAGCGAAGCAACAAGGATTTCCATCGGTAAAGCATGCGCAACCCCACCAATATCAGAAACGAGACGAGCACGTGATGTAAAACCGGGTTTCATTCGTGTTCGCCTAGTACATGTGCATCGACGCAGAGTCCCGGATCGAAGGGGTAGTGCAAAGCGTAAGAGATAGATCCACAAATCCATACGCTTGATCATTTCTCGAACGCGGCAAGGACAGGAAGTAAATTGAGGTAGTCGGTCCTGGCGATGCTGAAGTCTACACAATAGACCAATCAGTCTGTCTTGATCGCGAGGGCTGGGGAACATGGCAACAGGTGGCATGACTTACTATCAGGAATGAGTGTGATGTTGTTCCGCATTAACTGCATCACGTATCTGGATGACGTGTCATACTGCGGCCAATTTGCTGAAAAAAAAAGGAACTCAGTGTGAATTGCAATTCGAAAGTGCAATATAGATCAGATGGACGCACGACCCGGGTTCATATCATGGACAAAGTTGATCCAGTACTCTGTCATCTGATCCGCGAAATCAGCCTCCATGGCATCAGGGACCGGGCCAAAGATGAACAACAGCTCGGACGCGTGGTACACTGTCGGTTGTTCAGAGAATACAGCAAACAACGGCACACTTGATTTGTATCCACTCACCACCAAGAGCAGGCGAAGTTCCCGGGATGAACTCAGTGAAGTAATATCCCCACATTGGCTGCAGCGATGCGGCATGCTCGTACAAGAAACGTCTTGGTGCGAGATACATGGTATCCGTATACCATGATTCCGCTCTGTCGTAAAGCATGTCGCCAGTGTGCCATGGCCCTCCGTATGTACTGTCATTCACGGGAAAGAAGTAGTCAATGCCAGCCATGATGTTCGGTGTCAGCGTCGAATTATCCACGACCAACTCATATATCCAGCTATTGAAGGCAGACGTCTGCTCGGAGGAAGGCAAGCTCAGGTTATAAAGTGGCTGACTGTAGAGTGTTCCTTCATTCAGCTACATGACAGTAGTGTGTATGTTAGAAATATCTTATCCAATCGGCAGGGACGTACGTTGGTTCCCCCAAGATAGGGAACATGGAGATAGTTTCCACTCAGAATACGCTGTGAGGGTCTTTCCGGTGCAAAGCTGCCGGTAGGACCAATTGCAGGTTCCCACAACTGCCCATTGAGGGTGGAGTCGATCATTGCATTGCTGATATTCAAGAGCGTCTTCCACAACATTCGGTCATCATCGATTCATCGCTCATCCACAAACTCGGGAAAGACTGTACCTCATATGGGACTTGCTGCAGACACTGAACTGAACCAGGCCCTGCCGCACAACCTGTTGTATCTAGTAAACGGGAGTATGGCAACCCTGGTTTGTCGTACTGCCAAGCATACGGCGCATTCTTGCTGACAATGAGATCGATTAACCAAATGGATGGCTGTGATATCTTTGAAATCGATTTACAAGGGTCCAGTAGATGAATCTGCGATTGCGGCACGAAACAAGGCGGGTTCGGTCGCATACAGCATTTGTGCTTCGACACTACCAGCGCCAGCAGACTAGGCAGCATCATTAGGAAGCACGAAGTTCGGAATGGATGGTAACTACCTGACCCCAGATTGTAACCTTGATTGAACGTTCAGCAGGCTGTGGATACCAGAGAAAAGTAGTCAGTACCTTGGATGGATCACCACCAAAGTGTGCGATGTTGTCTTGTATGAATACAAGTGCTGCCTTTTGGTCCAAAAGACCGGCATTAAGATCCTCAGGGGGAACATCGGCACTCGCCAACTGTCAATAATTGTCAGTCCTCTTCGTTGTGCCAATGCTTTTTACTGCTCACAAAACCAAACGTATTCAACCGGTAATTCCTGCATGAGTGAGTATATGCCAGTGCAGAAAAGCGGCCTCTGAACTCACACAGAAACAAAAATAATTGGTTTCCCGATTGTCACACTCAAATTGACGATCCCTAGAGCGGATGGTGGAGTTAGAGCGGATGGTGGAGTTGCATCGTCGAGAGCAGAGAAGAAACTCACTACCAGGATTATACGAGGGATTGGAGGCTGCACTGTTCACAAAACCAGTTGAGTGCAAACACGATCGAGAAGATTCGCCTAGTAGAGCCTTACCCTATAATATATGCTCCTCCCTACCCCAAACTGGTGAGGAAAACCAGTAAAGTTAAGGATAGACATACATGGAACCAAACCATCACAGGAAGTTGTGCGCCTGCCAAAGTTCCTGTTGGCCGCCATACCTACAAAATGCTTCCATGGCTATTTCACAATGCACTCGAAAGCCATAAAACATACATTTAAGGACAAGCAATTTTCACTTGTGTTGGCGCCGAGGCTTGATGACGGTGGCTGGGGACAGGCGTCCCCAAATTGCGAAGCATCTTGGATGGCTTGTAATGGCTGAGTTATTGGTAGAGGTGCTTTAAACCGCAGTGGTCCGATAGGAGGTTGAGCGAAAGGTATCCCAAGCCAAGCTTCAGTTCCATTTGAATTGACGACACCGCGGAATGTTCCACTAGTGAGGTTGAGGACGAGGGACGGGGCTTCTAGTACCGTTTTTTCATGAGAGGTGACTCCGAAAAGGCATGTTGCCAGTGATAGAGCGCGTATAAAACGGAGTCGCACAAACATAACGTTTCGCCGGCTACAAATTCGTTTGTTGGTACCAGTGTTGAAAATGTTCGTTGAAGCGTCGCGATCGGTCGCAAACAGCCAATCTAACTTGTACGTCATCCGACTCCGCCACAACTCCCGACAATATTCCCGGGGAGCTTACAGTAAATGTTTTAGTGTCGTACAACTGGCAAGTAACGGTTGGAGCAAACCACATGCACGGGAACAGGTCCTTCAAGCTTCAGGTCTTGACGGGTCAAGAAGTTACTGAAGATGCCAACGCACCAACTTGCGGCATTCCGAGATCTCTCATCTGTTCCTCACCTCCGGGAAGCGATCTGCAAAATCTTGAAGCTGAACTCCTCCTCTTACGCTTGTGAGCAAATTTGTGCTGGCGAAGCCAGCATTTCCCGTAACTGCGATGTTTAAAAAAAGGAAATGAGTAGCAGCGAGCGCATTAGTGTGCGTCAAGGACAGATGATGGGCATTTAGATTTGACCGTTGGCGAAAATAAAAAGTAACACACAATGCCCTTCATTTCCTCTCAACCTCCATTGATTCCTCGTCGGAATCCTTGGGCACTGGGTCAGATTCATCGTGATACGCATGACGATCAACTCAGGAAACTATTGATGAACATCGTTGGGTCCACCGTCGACGACCCGATGGCATTGGGTATGCGTGTCCCTTTTGTCGGGAAGCATGACTTACCGGCCCAATCCTGCCTGATCGGCTCTTTTGCTCCGACGGACATGACTCTCCAAAAATCCTCCAAATTGCCCAGCAAACTATTTCGTAGGGCAAGCAGAGAAACCGGCTGTTGGAGACTTGGATATCATACACCGACGTTGACTGTACCCAGTGATCGGTTTCACTGCTCGTCTAGGGAATTTTGCGTAGGACACGATGGACGTTGTTGGAGAGCTTCTGATGTGCCGCCTTCCATGTGACAGGCGCCAACTCGGAGACACTACCACATGGCCGCTTTCACGATACCAATCCAACGGCATCCTTGCTCACGTTGCCTCGCCTGTCGTGGGCGTCGGGACCTTACAGTACCGTCGCCAGCGCCAATGGAAGCCAGGGAATGCATGGCCAGCCTGCGGTGTATGAGAGCATCGGCAGCGCCGCGGGTCAATCTGAAAAGAAGCACACAAGCCGACGGAATGATAGGGCAACTTGATCCACGAACGAGATTCGCAGCCGACGGAAGGATCTGAAGCACCTAGGAGTAAAGAAAGTAACGTTGGATCAGGGTGACACTGAAGAGTGCTAGTGAGCGGTCAGTGAGAGACTCAATGCATCTGCGAAGCCATCATCCCGAACTATACTTTCTGCTACGCCTCCCTTACGGCCCCAGAGGTCCCAACTCCCAAGCTTCAGTGGTATGGGTATCAAACCCAAGTGTCTGGTCTGCCATCCAACGGTTTGAGCTGCCAACGCCAACGCCAGCGCCAACGGGCGGAAATATCCCAACGGTTGTCAATGCTCCGAAGGTATTTTTAACGGTCGCTCTGGAACCTGGCGCTCGGCGGACGATCCCGATGGATGGACTCGATACTGAAATATTCGAGTTCCTAGCCGACGGAAACAGGTCAGTGCAGGTCGAAGACGAACCTTGTAGTGCTCTAAATCGACGGGATATGCATAAACCAAAAGCGGGACTTGCCAGTGGTCGTAATAAGCGTTTCAAGTTGATTGGCTTACAACATGAGCGTTGCATTCAACCTGGTAACTTGAACCACCTCTGTGGTTGACGCGGATGTGAACGTCGCTTGTAACAATGTTGTGGCGCACTGCAGCTGCAAGCTTCAAGCCCATGACGTTGCTTTCAACATCGTGATTCGTGACTAGTCGAGGCAAAGGCTGCTCTGAACCACACTCCGAGTCTCGGTTTTTTCAAACTCGAATAACGCCGGCCAGAAATCGTCGAGCTAGGATGAACAAGCTCAAGGAACTGACATCATCCATCAACTTCAATGAACCGTACAACGTCAATGGCCACCGAGAAATCTACGGTTTCGTCCATCCACTACTACTATTCCCCACTTTTGACATTGACCACAACCCGCGCGCTCAGATCACGTCGACACGCTCTCACCAGACGCGTCTTCCACGCTCCCGCCCTCGCTCGTCTTTTACGCCGCGCGCAACATCCTCTCGCCCACCTTCATCGTTGGACAAATCCCTGACTTACTCAACCTCCTCGCTGTTATCGAGACTTTCCGCCGGTTCGCCGCGCTCAAATCCGACGAAGCCCTCGAATGGCAAATGTATTATGAGGGTGAAAAGACCCACGGTCGCGAAGAGGACGTGAGATTGCTCGTAGCGAATGAAGTACGCGCGATACGGCGTTTCTTGGTGAAGAAGGATGCACAGCGGTGGGAGTACATCATGTTGCTTCGAAGCCTCATTCAACTCGTAAGCGGTCCCATTAAATCTGACCATACGGATACGTTGTTAAAGGACCGAACTTTGTGGCCGGGTGTCATAGTACATCCATTATTTGTGGACAGCACCCGAATCGTGTCTCCTACCCAAAAGACTCAACGATTTCTTCCCTGGGTTGATACAGGGCGTTGACAAGCCTTCCGAATCACTCTTCCACGTTGACCTCTCCGAGGGCGAGAAGGAGTATTTCAGACGACTCAAAGTAGAATGCCAGGAATGGATGAAGTTGGTCGTGGACTGGGAGACTAAGCGAAAGGAGACATGTCAAGATGAGGGGTGCGTTTCACGACTTCTGTTTCAGTAGTCGTTCTTGTCTTCAATTCCTTCGCACAAGGCTGTCACAAGAGGACACGGACGAGGCCCTTGCGGAAGATTTTCGTGCTACATTTCCGCTGTTCTCTAAACCATCGGAGACGGCACGGAATGTCGAGATTTATATCAACAAGGTTGAGCACATGGTTCGGAAACTCGAGCAGTGGTTCCCTCCTCCTTCGGGGAAATAATTCAAGTGTGGGCGTGCTGCTCGTCTCATTGTTGTTACATTTAATAGGTCGTTTAAATAATTTGGGCATCCGACGGGCGCCAAGGAATATCAACAGGTGAGTAATGTGTGCAACTTTATCCAGGTTCCAATAGTACTTG
>JBBPRH010000582.1:0-12965 GCA_038092915.1 Boletus pseudopeckii | reverse complement strand
AGTAAGTGGCCAGTTACGTGCCGCTGTAGGCATGTTAGCAAGCACTCGGATGTCGCTCTGTATGCGCGGATTTTAATGTATACTTGCATCGTGCGAGACATGACAGGACCTACATAATACAACATACAAACTAGTCCTCTGAAGACGTGTTCTTGGATGATTGTCTTTGGACTCGCTAAATTTCTGCAGGTTCTATTTTCACCCACATATCGCCCTACAAAGTAGTCGACCCATTGAAAGCATTCGAGTGACAGAGTCTGATTCCATACCTTGACGTATAAGATTATGTGATTTCTGGGGAGGGACGAGAAACGATTGAACAGTTCCAGCCCACGTGCCCACGCAGCCGGAGGGCGGCAGCTAGGGTCTTGAGACTCGGGGGAGAGTGCGATCGAAGAAAAGTTTTGCAACAAACAAATCAGCATGAATGACATCCCGTTGTATGGAAACTACGACCCACGTTATGGGAATTTCCATCAGTCTCGCCACCACAGGGACACTTGCCTGTTGCCCCAGACAAATACGCGGACCTGCGTTGAATGGAAGGAATATGAAGGGATTAGGTGTCAGGTATCCGAACGTCAAGGAATCGATCACGATCGAATTCTAACGCGTCGGGGACCCTGAGGTCGGTCCTCTGATGCCTCAATGGCACCGAATTACTTTTAATAGGACACTCCGAGTCTACAAAACAATGAGCTACAGAAGGTTGTTAAGAATTAGAAGCGTACATCGCTCCAGCAGGGATAAAGAACGGCTTTGCAGCTGTATTGAAACACAGACTGCAAAAGACAATTGAAAATAGAATTAGAAAATAGAATATTTTGAGAACATCTACCATTGCTGTTGTTGCCATCAAAATATTGGAATACCTGGTGTGTAAAGCAGACTGGTGGACTCTTCTGTCAGGTAGACACGTGTTGGCCCATGCCCGGGGCAACTCCGGTATTTTCGTCCTGTGTTGCAACATGGGAAAACTACATAATAATCAGTCTTCGACTGTCCCGACGCACTACGCTCGAGCGCTTTCCCGATTTGGAAAGTGTTGCTGGTGCCGTCAAACATGACTCATGTGAGTTCACTGGCGTGCTAGGGGGTCGTTCGAATATCAACATTCAATCCTACAGGACACTCACTGACTTGGATACCGCCACATCGGGATCCAGGTCAAATCAGGCTTGGAACAGCATTACACTAGCCAACAAAGTACTTTTTCCAGCACAGCATGGACCAGTCCCATATTTTACCCAAATTCACTATAAATCAGATCCGAAATCCCCAAGTACTGCTCTACCTTTCTGAGCATGCACAGCGCCCGCGGCGCACTGTGGGAGTTCAGGTTCTCGGGATCCGGTCCGTAAGATAGGAAAGTGATGCATCACACTCCCGGGGAGAGAGCAGTACCAATACTATAGGATACATCAAGGATAGGTGTTCCATCGGGCTCATCGTTTCCGCGATTGCCTCTTTTTATGTCTTCCTCAGATTTTTCCGGCCAACATCCATCCAAAAATCGTCCTCGCTCTGGGTGACGGGTTCGTGCCGTGTGTCAAACAACTTATCATGACGTCGTCTCCCTCTTATGCTCCAGACGAATCACAGAGCACCATCACCCAAGAGGAAACATGGCTCCAAGGTGCCTTCCTCAGCAACATCTTCTTTGGCATAGAAACCACAATCTGTATCTTAGCGTTCCTTGCCATCCTCCGAAGACAAACCCCCAAACATAGTCGCATGGATATCATCCTCTTGGTATATGTCGCCGTCTTGTTCGTGATTATGACGGCATCACAGGGGCTCCTCCTCGACTGGATCCAAATAGGCTTTATCACGAAGCGGAAGTATCCCGGTGGGCCGAGTGTATTTTTCAGTAACGAATGGTCGCCCCCCCTGGTGTTGCCCAAACTATCTTGGTCGTGGTCGCAAATTGGATGATGGAGTCCCTGTTGGTGAGACTGTCTAGGCTGCATGTGTCATTCGAGGAGATGACTCACATGTATCCAAGGTATGGCGGTGTCTGGTGGTGTGCGGTAAAGGGGAGCGACTGTGGTGGCTCGGTGTCGCCATACCGTTGCTCTTGTTGATTTCTGTGTTCGGTGCGTCCAACGCTGAACCGATGGTATTGTCATTGACGCTGACTGTCCCCTCCCCCCGGAATGCCAGCCACCGGCAGTCTTTTCATCTACAATGGCCTTCACGGCATACCACCCACCACCTACGGCCTCACCTATAGCATCTGCACGCTCGCGGTCAACCTCACTGCGACCGGATTCATCGCCGGATGGTTGCTCGTCCATCGACACCATGTCATGAGCCAACTTGGACGAGAACACGGCCGTCTCTACATGAGCGTCGTGGCGGTAGTGGTCGAATCCGAGGCGATATACACGGGCTTTCTCCTCTTTTTCATCGTAGCATACGCGCTCGTGAGTCCGACAACGAATATCCTTCTGCAGGTCATTTTTCATGTTCATGTGAGCAACGTGCGTGCCACTGTGTCCTACGTGATGTTGTTCTCGTTTCTCATGTCGGTTCGTGAGACTCAGATATCTTATCATGTGCGTTTGGGTGGCCCTACAAACGATCACGTCGTTCCTCATCATTTGGCGGATCGCACGGGGGGAGGCATGGACGAACTCGACGAGCACACAGATAGCCTCTATGATGGTGTTTTCGTCGAATACACACATCGGACCACAATCGAAACCGAACGTGATTCAGTTGGAGCTGGTCTCAATGCAACGAGACGAGGAGGACGGGAGCGATGTTTCGTTTCCCAATGGTTGGGAGGTATGAGCTTGGGGAAGGCGCATGGAAGCTGTTTGACTGAGGGAAGATTTAGATACCACATCGTGATACGTTTTCGGGGGTTTGTAGCACCAGAAATGTTTGGTCGACACGACTGGGACGGTTTCAACAAGTAGGCTTGCCAATCTCGTACTCCACCCGATGCTCTCCGGCGCGACTGCTGGAACCATCGGCGCTGAGCATATCTGTATCGAGACCGTTGGACTAGCCAGAGTGAGGAAGACGTCTGGTGCATGTCGCGGTGGATGCTCTACTCGACTTCTCTCTGCTGAGTCAGCTGAGTCAGCTCGGCCTCCTCCGTGACCACGTGACCCCTGTACTGTACAGCCACACCATGGAACCAATTGACCTGGGAAGCATATGCTGATCAGGATTGAGTGATAAAGAACAGCTTTGCAGCTGTAATGGAACACAGGCTGCAAAAGAAAAATAGAATTACAAAATAAAATACTTTGAGAATGGCCAATCTATTGCTGTTGTTGCCATCAAAATATTGTAATACCTTTTGTGTAAAGCGGACTGGTGGACTGGTGGACCCTTCTGCCAGGTAGACACGTGTTGGCCCATGCCTGGGGCAACTCTGGTTTTTTCGTCTTTGTGTTGCATGGGAAAACTACTGTCTCGTGTAAGGCTAGCCGCCCGCCGCTTAGACCGTTACGCCAAAAGGCAGTAATACTGAATGCTTAGCATTCAGTATCCCGGGCGGTATATCTGCTAGTTATAGGTACCTATGTAAGCTTTAGCCTTACATCTCGACGCACTACGCTCGAGCGCTTCCCCGATTTTGAAAGTGTTGCTGGTGTCCCACCTGTCAGATGTTCATGCTTGTCGGTCGTTCGAATATCAACATTCCTGCAGGACATCCTCACTGACTTGGATACCAGCACATTGGGGAGATCAAATCAGGCTTGGAACAGCATTACAGTAGCCAACAAAGCACTTTTATCCAGCACAGCATGGACCAGGTCCCAAGTACTGCTCTACCTTTCTGATCATGCACAGCACCCACGGCGCATTGTGTGAGTTCTCGTTCTCGGGGGCCGGGCCGTGAGATAGGAAAGGTGATGAATCGTCATTAATCTATGATGCATCACACTCCCGGAGGGAGAGTATCAATACTATATGATACATCAAAACTCCAAGGACAGATGTTCCATCGGGCTCATCGTTTCCCCGACTGCCTCTTTTTATATGTCTTCCTCAGATTCTTCTGGCCAACATCCATCCAAAAATCGTACTCGCTCCGGGTGACGGGTTCGTACCGCGTGTCAAACCATTCATCAAGGCGTCGTCTTCCTCTTATGCTCCAGACGAATCACACAGTACCATTATTCAAGAGGAAGCATTCCTCCAAGGCACCTTCCTCAGCAACCTCTTCTTTGGCATCGAAACCACAATCTGCATCTTGGCGTTCCTTGCCATCCTTCGAAGACGGACTCCCGAGCGTAGTCACATGAATATCATCCTCTTGGTATACGTCGCCGTCTTGTTCGCGATCATGACGGCATCACAAGGGCTCCTCCTCGACTGGATCCAAATGGGATTTATCACGCAACGGAATTATCCCGGTGGGCCGAGCGCATTTTTATATAACGAATGGTCGGTCCCCCCTGCTGTTGCCCAAACTATCTTGCTCGTGGTCGCCAATTGGATGATGGAGTCCCTGTTGGTGAGACTGTCTATGTTGCATGTATCATTCGAGGAGACGGCTCACATGTATCCAAGTTATGGCGGTGTCGGGTGGTGTGCGGTACGGGGGGGCGAGTGTGGTGGCTCGGTGTTGCCATACCGTTGCTCTTCTTCATTGCTATGTTCGGTGCGTCCAACGCTGCACCGTTGGTACTGTCATCCACGCTGACTGTCCTCCCCCCGGAATGCAAGTCACCGGCAGTCTTGTCATCTACCATAGCCTTCAGACCTCGCCACCTACCATCTACATCCTCGCCTATAGCATCTCCTCGCTCGCGCTGAACCTCACTGCAACCGGATTCATCGCCGGACGGTTGCTCGTCCATCGACACCGTATCGTGAGCCAACTCGGACGAGAACACGGCCATCTCTACGTGAGCATCGCCGCGGTGGTGGTCGAGTCCGCAGCGATATACACGAGCTTTGTCGTCATCGTCATCATAGTGTACGCGCTCGGGAGTCCGGGAGCGAATATCCTTCAACAGGTCATTTTGCATGTTCAGGTGAGCGACGCGCGTGCCAGTGTGTCCTGGCGCACGTGGTATTATCATCGTTGTCACGTCGGTTCGTGAGACTGAGATATTTCGTCGTGTGCATTTTGGTCCTACAGATGATAACGTCGCTTCTCATCATTTGGCGGATCGCACGGGGGGAGGGATGGACGAATTCGACGGGCACACAGATGACGTCTATGGTGGCGTCCTCGTCGAATACACGCGTCGGGCCACGGTCGGAACCGAATGTGATTCAGTTGGACATGCTCTCGGTCCGACGGGACGAGGAGGAAGGGAGTGTTCAACGAAAGGAAGACGAGAGTAAAGTTTCGTTTCCCAATGGTGGGGAGGTGTAAGGTTAGTGAGATATATAGATCAACGATGGGCCCTGGGGGAAGGCGCACAAGGGCTGCTAGAATGAGGGAAGATTTAGATAAGTTACCACATCGTGACACGTTTTCGGGGGTTTGTACTTAGCACCGGACATGTTTACTAGTCGACACGACTGGGACAGTTTCAACGGGTAGGCTTTGCCAATCTCGCACCGCACCCGATGCTCTCCGGCGCGACTGCTGGAACCATCGGCGCTGAGCATATCTGTATCGAGACTGTTGGACTAGCCAGAGTGAGGAAGACGTCTGGTGCATGGTGCATGTCGCGTACTCTACTCGACTCTCTCTGCTGACTCAGCTCGGCCTCCTCCGTCCTGTGCTGCACAGCCACACCGTGGAACCAGTTGATCTTTGGACAGACGATGGACGGAACAAAGAGCTGGACTCGGACTGGCAGTGGAACCGGTTTGAGAACAACACATCGCGGCCCTCGGAGACGGGTCCTTGCCCAGGCAAGCATATGCCGATCAGGGCTGAGCGCTGAGTGACCCCCGTATCAAAACCCTCATCGGTGCCCTCAGGCTCTAGTTTCTACTGAGGGTGAATAGCAAGTGACGAGTGTTCGGCTTCGCTGGGCCCTGGCGCTGGTCAATGGAATATGATCACGAGGCGTCAGGCGTGCCTGGTGCGGTCTCTGCGACCGTCACGATGAACGTGGCCCTGTAGTAGATCACCTCGCCGAAAATGATACACGAGACACCACTGGCAAGAGACGCGCCATCGCATCGAGTGGTATCCCTTGACCACCCAACACACCGTACAATATTTATACATACATTCTTCACATAAACGACCCGTTCCGTACACAGACATTCGTAATATTACAGCGTAAACTGCTCCACATGAATAACCACCCCACCCACTTCAATCCCGCGCACGACTCCCAACCGAGCGACCGCATTCTGTGCCTCTGTCGTCAAACTCGCCGGTCCACTGGCACACACTGCCACTCCCCCCGCATGACCACTCGTTCCGATCTGTCCCATACCGTGAATCTGTTTGCCATCCTCTTCGACAGAACTCGTCGAAGAGGACGAAGCGCTCCGAGGGCCAGTCAGGTCTCGAAGCAAGCCGTAGACCGACGGTCTTGTCAACGTAACATCACAGTTTGGGATCAAAGGCACCGCTTCCGGCTGACACAGACACGTGACGAAGATGGTGATGTGAAGATCAATCGAAGAGTTGACAGCCGTGTTGGCAATGTCTGTCAACATGGGTGCGAACCATGGAATGTGGCCTAAAAACACACGGCGAGAGATGTGAGCGAGGATCATACCGGTGATTTCGTGAATATGACGTATCGATGAGCTAGGAACGGTGAAAGGTGCTCACCAAACGACCGAATGCACCACGCAAACTCGATGCGTCGAGTTCGTTCACCGCCACACCGACGCAGCTTGACACATCGGCCTACGATATCGTCCAACAGACCAAGCGTAAAGGTAATGCCAGATCCCCCCGAGACGAGCAACACCGTCTCGTACTGCCCAAGGTCGACGCTCGACCCCCCATAGGGCCCATCGATCATGACTTGAACAGGGACCGACACGTCCCGATCCTTGTCCTTGTCCTTGTCCTTGCAGGTGTCAGCCATCAAGATCAGCCTTTCTTGCTCCCTACGGACAAACGTATTGAGTGCACCCGTCCAGTCGCCATTAACGCGTGCACCGAGGAGTAGGCCTGGATTGGACAGACACGAATATGCAGGCGGAGCGGAGAGGATGCTCAGGGGATGACTTTCAAGGAGACGCCCGGAGAAAAAGACACGGAGGCAGACATGCTGACCCGCGATCCACCCCTCGTCGCAATCATGTACGCGCACCTGAGATCGTCAGTACATCGATACAGGTGCCACGCCAACACACTCACGAGTGTCATAAACTCGTCTGGGGCAGTCATCGTGGCGTCCTTGAATCGGTACCGAAGCAGGCGCAGGAACATGTCCGCCCCATAAAACGCAAGCGGCGGGAATATCCACGGCGGTGCATAGATCGAATGATAACATACACACACGAAGAATGCAACAAACGTGAGCACACTACATGCATGTCATCACCATTTTTTTAATTAAAAATCAGCCAACGCGTACTCACTGTATCACAAAGAACGCTTGATAAAACAATCTTCGGATCGGCCGGAGCGAAAAAAGGACGATACAACCGAGTATGGCAAAGGACGCAACGCCAGACGTTTCTTTCTGGGGACCGAGAATGGGAATTCCATACTGGATGTGATTGCGGATCCAGAGACTGCCATGGATAGCAGCGGCGAGGAACATGACCCGACCTGCCATGCGATGAAGAAAATTGAGCTTTTCATAACCGTGGCCAGGTCCGAGGAGGAGCGACAAAAAAGAGTTTTTGGTGGCGAAGAGGAATACGATCGGGAATTGGGCGAGTGCGAGGAAGCCTGGTTGAAGAGGGGATGGAGTGAGAGTATGAGAGCGGGAAGTACATGAAAGTACGGAATGAAATCCGACATACCCGCTCGGTTTGGATTGGAAATGAGAGGCGCATCTTTGATGATGCATACCAACGTGATCGCAAGATACGCCGCGAGGACGAAAACTAGATTACACCATTTGTCAGCCGAAATAAAGGGACGAATGTGTGTTGGATATGTACTCTGTCCAGCGTTCAACTCGAGATAGAGCACCGACCATTGCCGAATAGACGCCCATGCATTCCAGTACGCAGCCGTCTTGCGACCTACCGACGGGTGTTGGGGCGATTTTGAAGGCGGGGGTGACGGCTTTTCCCCGCTGATAACAGCGGAATATCCCCTCCCTCCAGAAGCTCCAGAAACGCCAAAGAAACCAACGAGTGCACGCCCATATTTCAACGCATGCACAAGCGACGGGAAGGAAACAACGAGGACGGCGCCCAAGCACGAACACCAAATCGCGGTGAATTTACCTTGCCATATCGGATCTTCGACGTAGGAACTATGGGATCAAGGATATGAATTTGATAAGAATGAAGACGCATTGGTCATGAACGGCCAGAACAGCGAGGAACATTTTGGACGTACTTGTAGATTTGTAAACTGGTTGGAATCGTCGGAGGTGCAATAGACATGATAGTGACGAGTGCTCGACTGCGTACGATGGAGCCACTGTAAGTACGTGGGACGGTGGTAGGTCAGACCACCGGTCGGACCGATCACTCCACAACTGGTAGAAAAACATTTTCACGTTTGTTTGTCCAAAGCAAACATTCTCCTGCTCGCCTTCAGCCAGACCAGACTCGCCAGGGTTTTCCTCTCTCCCGATTTATTGGTTGATAGATACAAGCAACTGATTAAGAGGAGAAGTAGAGTAACGTAAACATCACATCTGTCTGATTCCGTGATCGTCCTCAACCGCTCAACCGCCCAACCTAGTTGCGTGTTGACAAAGTTGACTCTGAATATCGCACACATGTACAACCCATTCATCCATATATATATATAATCCATAATCAATGCTCGTGAGCCGACAATGCCAGCCGTCCAAACAACGTTTCACCTACACCCGACCCTACCGCAATCGACGCTATAAACGCAAGTTGAAACGTCCTACAGACACGCTCAGTTCAGTGAGGCGACAAGATCGTCCAACGACGTACATTACGACCAACATGAGGAGAACCCTGATAAACGCATGCGCTGTAAACAGCACGCCCCTCGTGATATCAAACTCGGGCACGAATGGCGGTAATTGGAGCCACTTGGATTTCTTGGCGCTTGGCGACGAAGACGACGAAAGAGAAGAGACATCAGACTTTTCGAGTGCCCTGATGTTTGCCCTTTAGACCAGACATGAGACGTATTCACACAACATCAAATGAGCCGTCAGCGCGGGTCAAAAGACGGTGGATCGGTTTACCTCTCGGCCCAGTGCTGTTCCGCGAGTTCGAGACACGCCGCCAGCCATCGCTCCAACATGGCGAGCAAGAACACGCCGATACATGTGCCTACCATCGAACCCGCGCTACTCGGGACCCAACCGAGAATCCACACTAGCTTGTCTCAGTTGCGGGTATGAGCTAGGTGATCAAGTTCACACACCGGTGTCACCTGGGGTAAAGTGGACATAGGGAAGCATACGGCCGACAGCGAGGTTCATGGGCACGTCCATCGACGAGATCATGCCATTGGACTGAGCAACAGTGGGAGCGACGAGGGAACATAGCGCAAAGATGGACCAAGGCGTCATAATCATGGTCGTTGTGATGAGATCAAGTGTTCTCGGAAAAAGGCACCAGCGAGTGCTTGAGAAAATATTACCAAATGTGGCGACTGTCATCATGCAGAAAACATCTGGCAGAATCCACATAAACGTAATGAAGATTCTCGCGCGCTGAAGTATTTATGCTTGGAATGGCCAACAAGAAAGAGAGGGGTGAAACGCGCCTCCGTGACGAGTTGCGGGGGTAGTGAGATGACCGATATTCCCGGCCACCAAAAAACAAAGAGGGCGGAATACGACGACACCTACCAACATATTCGGGAGAGTTATGTTGCAAGCCAAGGTATCCATCGTTTGCACCACACAGAAGTTGGCCGATAAGTAAACTTTCCTTGCATATAGTCCAGGTGCAGACACAAAGACGTCGAGCGACGGCACAGAACGACAACCCCAAAGGCACACACCACCGCGTCAAGGGTAGACCATTCGCTGGAAAAGGAGGAGCTCGTACGCACATGTTATAATGAACGGTTGGACTGGGAGGTCACCCGGGCCAGCGTAACATCGTGCCTAGACACAGCGCCACTCCTGGAGAACAACGCTCCCACTTTGCAGCATCTGTGCGCGATGCGGCTCTGGCCCTCTCCTCTTCCCAGTCTGCCATAAATCTCAACTGTACACCAGCACAGGAAGTGTAGCCCCGGTCGATGCCCCTGCGATCGTCTCCATCGTCTCGAAAACGCCTCGTCGCATAACGAACCAGAGGAATTTTGTAGTGGAGGGAAGAGCTTTGATGAATGTGGAGAACTTTTTCATCTCTCAGAGAACTGTAGAACCGAGACGTGAAGTAAGGATTAGATGGCAACCGCGATGGAGGTATATAGGAAGAGTCGATGTTGGGGCTGATTTGCCTCACCTGAGGCTTTTTTGCGCGCGGGGAACTGGAAGGCATATCACGTGGTGTCACAGACTCTGCGGAAAAATGTGCCGAAGCCTGCCGAGGCGTCGCCGAATCACTACCGAGATTATTGCCTTCCTCTCAACCTTTTCACCGTTTATCTGACCAGCGAGCATCGACGAACGATTCTCACTACGTGATATGGCACGTCGCAGAGCAGCCTAGCGAGTTGGGACGAGACGTTGGCAATATCATCCTCGTATTGCCGGATTCGATGCCAACGACCTCGGAGCTTGAGTCAAGTCATTCAAGATACAGTACATGGTCATAATGTAATCGAGCGTCGCTAAATAGTATCATACACACACCCATGGAAATCAGAAGAACCTCGGTCGTCCGACAACCACCCACTAGTGTCCAACTAGGCACTCGCCGACACGTTTCACGAGGAACCTTTTGCTGCGGAAATCTGAGACCGCACACACGACACCTCCTCGTCAGTAATACTGTATCGTCTGATCAGCACTTCGATTCTCTCCAAAACCTGGTCGCGTCCTCCGGGCAGCATCACAAGGTTTGTACTGAAATCTTTAATTTCCAAGTGAACACGATTTCTATACGCTGATTTGTTGTAGACCTCCAATGCGAGAGCTACGTCTTGAGAAGTGACGGACCCTTGCGGTGTCATGACGAAGAGGATCCTCATCACGTAGATCAGGTCGGTGATGTATGCCATGAAGCGTTTTACAATAGTTTGACTAGGGTCAGTGTTAGGATTTAGCAATACGAAACGACCGAAGATGGTGCAAATACGATCACTTACGACGACTTGTAAATATCGGAACATAACTTTACGAGCACGACTCCTGCTACAATGGGAAGCGTGACGGAAATCCCTATCGGGTCGGTAATGAGTCCGCCGAGTACAGTGACCAACGGCGCCACAGCACCCCTGTACGCCTCTTGTCAAGCATTATTCCCGAGCATAGATGCCTCTGGCTTACAGAACGGCCACTCCGTCCGGGATGTCATGCACCCCAAGATTTGAAGTTTCCAACAAAGCTACTTTGAAGCTATCACCTTGTAGGGCCTTTTTGCAGCGTCAAACACCGTAGCATGAAGAGGGATAGTATCTCACCATTTCCAGGTCATTAAAGTTCCAAACCTGGATGATGTCCTGATGTATAACAAGCAAGTACTCTTTCACTTTCTCCTCGGAAAACTTAAAGCTTGCGCCAAGGTTCGTCCAGTATCCTTAAGCGACGCTTAGAACAACACCACAAAGGTACCAAGGACTCACTCTTCTTTCCTAGTCTACAAACACATGAGATTGGCTATGTAAGTGGTAATATGGAGCGTACGCTATGGTGAGATCCACTTTTGTTTCAATGCTGGCCCGCTGGGCCATTCCAGCGATATACAAAGGCGCATTGCGTTCGATGCTCGGCCGCTCGGCCGCTGCGGCATAAGCTGGATCGGCTTTGATGTACCGTTCGATCTCAGAGGTTGTGGTCCTGACGAGCTCGCAAATCGTTGGTTCCAGCCTGAATCCGCTTTTCGCTGCCATGCCATTAATCCAATAACAGGAAAAATATCAATATCAAAGCGGTACACACTAGAAACGGCTACGCGTGGAATATCGCGCCGCCCTGCTGCTCGCACGAGGGGTTGCGTGCAGTACCGTTCGAGAAACTCGGACTTGCGTGGTTCTAGTTTTGGCTGCGCTTCCTCTACACTCTTGAAATCGACACCTTCGTTACGCAGAGTCCGCAACAGCATCCCGTCCAACAGGTCGACCTTCGTCAGTACAACGACGATCGGAACTGCCAGGTTGGTGATATCTTCAGATACTGATAGATCGCGACCATCATTTGATATACGTACTATTGCCCAGAATTCTCTCTCTGTCTCGCAGGAAATCCTCCACACCAGCTTCAAGGAGCCGTCCCTTGGCATACGGAACTGCAAGGCATACCCTGCATGTTTTGCTCAGTTTCGTTCAGACCACCACGAGACGCCTTACCAAACGGCGTGCAGTTTATCCTTCACATGCTGCTGTTTTCGTCGACCGTCAATGAACTGTTTGACTTTTGCCAAGCTGTTGCTTTCTCCTGCCTCAAGTCCGACGCTGTCGTGGAGAACAAAAAGCCCGTTGTCCGCTGCGATGAATTCGCGGTTAATGTCCGCTTGTCCTCGGGAGTCTGCAGAGACGTTCTGGCAACAATGTTTGCCAACGCAATTGTTGTAGGCAAGGGTATACTCACCACATCCTTGACTCCGAACACTTTTTGAATTAGGGTAGACTTCCCAACACCGCTCTGAAAGTTTGATGGTCAGTGGTCTACCACTTTCGAGTATACGTAAAGACAGGAGTACATTTCCTATGATGAGCAGTCGGAAGCTTTGAACGATCAGCTTGATGTGGGGATCAAAGAGCGTAAAAGCGCTCACCGAGGGCATATGCGAAGGATTTCACTGGTACTGGGAGGAAATGGGCCATCGTGAGGAGTTTCGTC
>JBBPRH010000581.1:0-12993 GCA_038092915.1 Boletus pseudopeckii | reverse complement strand
GTCTTCGAAATTCTCATTGCTATATTGAGGCTGTCTGATTGCTGATTTTTCTCTAATTGTGGTGTGTATTTAGCATGATAAACGACCATGCCACAAAGGGAGATCAACGACCACTTGTATAACTCTATGGATCGCGTTCAGATCCTCACTTGACCAAATACAATAAAAAAAGACATACTGCGGGTAGGTGGAAAATCAGGGAGGGTTAGGACGAGGCGGCTGAGTGTCTCCACGGTTCCGTAATGCACTTGGTTTGTGACGAATTTTCCTGATGTGTGGTCAACAAACCTCGATAGCTCAGTTAAATGCATCGTGTCCATGTTGAAGAGGCTTCCGCCCCTAACAAAGCCAGAGATTGGGGTATAAACGCAATGCAATTGTCCTGGAGGCATAATTCTAACATCAGAATTAGTGGAGGTTTAGCCAAGATATGTAGATAAACTTACAACAAATCCCCTGGATATACGTGCAACGTTTCACAGTGAACCCTGTCGAAAAAATTGGAGAGGGGTTTATCTGGATCAGTAAGATCCTCCAAGAAGGTTGGCATGTCTTTCCGATTGACTTTGCTGTCCTTGGGAAAGATGAGCACCCAATTTTTAACCCCTGATAATGGGATGCCATATGTCGCCATCCCCTCAGCATCATGATGCGGGTATGTGAGGACCCCTGCATGGTGAGCAAGCCCCCAGGATCGGACTGACCAAACATCT
Source organism: Boletus pseudopeckii (assembly GCA_038092915.1). NCBI lineage: Eukaryota > Fungi > Basidiomycota > Agaricomycetes > Boletales > Boletaceae > Boletus > Boletus pseudopeckii. Next base: position 12,280 of record JBBPRH010000581.1, on the reverse strand, counting down.
CCTGGAATAAGCGCCTCGCTCACTGAGACCGTCTTCTGAGTTTGGTTCCATCCAAGACAGAGTCCATCGTCCAACCTTCTGTTTAAAGATTAGCTAGTAACTAAGAATGCGGGATAGATGACGCTTACTCAAATGGGCTTGGGGCAGACAGTTGTGCCAGTGGAAAATCCAACGCTACTTTCATCACTTTTGGGTCGTTAATCTCGTTCAGAAATTGCTCCAACGTCACATCCACATGTGGTGAGTCGAAGTTTACTGCACGGAATTTCATATCTGCGATGACAGACGAAATTCAGCAAGTTGCATGCTGGCCACGTCATGTTACACACCATGGACCTGCATCTTTCGCCCTGGCATGCACTGGAACGCCCTCTCCATCCCTCCAGCCGTGAACTCAAATCCATTAGTGTCGACGAACTCTCGTACAATGACCGTTTTACCCTCTGAGAGTGCCTGACGGGCGGTGCTCAAAAGTTGATCATGATTATGATCCTTCGACAGGTGGGCTACGGAATTGCTTGACGGAATAGACTCTGGGCAACCAGCAAGAATCTTGACATAGTTCTTGTCCCTCTCCAGCGCATTTATGATACCACACGTGCCCTCAACCTGGGCGCTGGGAAGAACGGTATGTTGTCCACTAGCCCATCGTACTGTTTCACAGTTTTCCTCGACTTGAACCCCAATAACGCCGGTCACTAGGTCCAATGGATCATTCTCGGGAGAGGGGGCTGCAGGAGGTGTGGATAGTGGAGTTGTGTCACGTCTACCTTGCAGTGCAGGATTGCCTTCACTGGCAGCAAGACATTTTTTCTCCCTGAGGCAGGGATTACCTTTGAGGCGTAAAAAATTGTGTGAAAACGCACCTGCTCCTGTGCTGTGCCTCCCTATTCTTTCGTCTAAGCTCTGCCCTCTGCTCGTCAGACCTACAATCTAGGTGATGAGCAAGCTCTCCCTTGGAATAAACGGGAGACCTACATAGCGGCACGCCGAGCCTTGTGTAGCTCTGAATTTTGCTGTTTGACCCTTTCATGCTTCCAGGAATTGAGGTTAGATCCGACAGTCAATGAGGGGCACGCACCTCTTGCGACGACATGTCTACCTTTCGCTTCGTCATGGCGTCGGATCGGGGCCAGGGTATGTGGGGGTGATTCGGTATGTGGCAAGCTAATTCAAAGCGGTATGTGGATGGTTGAGGTGTTGGATGCCGGTTGTAGTGGAGCCGTGTGAGTGGCTGGGAAATAGCAATACCACGTCGTGAGACGATGTGGATTGTGTCAAAGCAGGACCCAGCCTCCTAATTGCAAGTCGAGGGCAATACCGCGTCGTGAGACGATGTGGTATGTTTCTCCTAATTGGAGGTCCGAGTCGCTGGCTTCGCGTGCCATGGGTGCGAAAACACGTGACCACGTTAGCACCTACCCGGCATGCGCAGGGGTTAATTGTTGACCGGTGACCAATCGACCCCTGCACATGTTGGGGCTCCCCCTGAATGACCTAACCGACCTGACTGACTTCCTGACTGATCGACACGCCAATGAGTCTGGCACAAGACTTGATTATGTAACGACCAACTACTTTTTTGCTAACGTCACGGTTGCCTTCTTGCCGTTCCATGACGTTACGATGTTTCACGCTGTGGAATAAGCACTCGAACCGCCTCCACCTTCAACATACCTTTACTCCTTTATTTGCTCCGTTCCTTCGCCCCTTCGCTTCACGATGTTTCACGCCATGGAACAAGCACTTGAACCGCCTCCACGAGACGAAATTTACCCCCAGCTGAGGGGCAAGGTTAAGATGCTAGATCCTGGACAACAGATATTGCCCCATCTTTTCGGGCTCGGTGAGTGACCACTGATGTTCATCGGGGCATTGCTAACTTGGTTTTACCTTGACATCCTTCTTCATGTCAGACGCTATGACACTCCTTGACCAACAGAGGAAACTCCTTGGAGAACTGAAAAAGCTGTTCAAAAGGGGGCCTGGGGAGTGCCTGAGAGCGTACCACTGCGACGACGACCCTTCTGAAGCTGTGTGAGAGTGAGTCTACGTTTTAACGCACCAAAGATACGAGCTTACCGTGCATCAGCTGACATCATTCACACTTATCTTCGCGAGATCAACATGTTGGGCATCTTTGTCAAGCAGTTGCAACGGAAGGACTGTGAACTCCTCACTGCATACGCGTTGGCCACCTGCTTGAAATTCGGCGAGTAGGATTGTGTACGATAGGACTTACGTAGCTCAGAATCGCACTAGGCGACATGAAGGAGTCCATCAGGGCCAATGAACTCCTTCCGAAACATATCGTTGGGATTTTGCGACTGGACTATTTCGACAATGCTGTTGGCCAAGTTGAAGGGTTCCAGATTTTCAGTGACTTTATGCAACACGGTAATGAACTACCCTGGTCATTCTTGATGTCCACATACTGATCCATGCGAGTCAGATGACCTGTGGGAGAACTTCAAGAAATACAACATCATGGAGGTTCTGAAGACGAAGCTAGGAAAAGGCAAGGCGAAGGAGACCCGGACAAGCCTCATCTACCTAGACATCTTCCGGTCCTTTGGTGCGTATTTGGAATGATGACGTTCGTTCATCGTACCTGAGGCACTTCCTAGACCCGGATGGCCCATTGCTCATGAGCTTGTCGACCAGAGTTGAAACATCTACGGAACTCGGTATAGAAGGCTCAGACAGTGGGTGTGATGATTCTTCTGCATTGGCTCAGACGGGTATGTGTCATTGCCATCCTGAAGGTTTTCTCTGAGTTCTATGATTTTAGAGCACGGTGTGGTGGCCATTGTTTCTCAGATAGAAAAGATCATTGAGATACTTCTTCCGGATGGTTATCTGCCCCTACAGGCACCTGTGCCAGGTGTAACGCCAGCGAGCCCAACTTCCCCTAGTGATGGTCAAACACAATCGGCTGCGATAACCCAGTTTGCAGACCCTCAATCACCCTCCTCACCGGATGCGCTGTCCAGGCCACCTTCGGGGATGCTGGGACCTGCATGTGCGCTGCGTATTTTGTTACAGAATAGCAAGCGTTACTCACTGTCTGTTTAAAACATTTGTATCTATCTGGAACGCTCGTAAAAGAGGCAGACACCCCACCGTGGTGCATCAGGACCCTAAACTGAAGTGAGCCAATTTTTTCGTATTGAGATGGAGTACTGAAATATGTGTTTCTTGTAAAAATCTCAGCTGACATCATGGACTTGTTCGACAAGATGATCAAAGCCGTCGACGAAGAGCTGTCGGAAGAGGGTCTCATGTCGATCGGGGATGCGGTGTTGCCCCACATTCAGCATTGGGACTGACTCATGACGCTGGTCTGTGATCGGGCAGTAGCAGTTGTGACCATCCTCCCAGCCCTACTTGGCGTCTCTACGCTGGCGATCCTCACTGTGATCATACTCACGCTGATATACCTGTCTGTCCGGATGTACGAGTGCGTATCAAAGGCTTTCCCCCCTTCGTCAATATGGTGATACTGATGCAGACAACCTTATCTAGGTTCTTCAGACGGCTACTGTCGATCCATCAAAATACCCGTATCTTGGATAGTCTGCGTGAGGGATTTGGTATCCACAGCGCCGTGAGCATGCAGTTGAGGCTGTTGGGGTTGTCCATGGCATGGAGGAACGAGTCTTCCAACTTATCTTGCCTTACCTTGGAGAGACTAGGTAATGGCGACACAAGCAAGATCCACTGAATAAATGGAAATCAGGTACACGGGTCATTTCCTGGAATCTTTGTACTTCGCACTGGTACATGGCTTTTTGTCAAATTGCCCGGACAGCATCGTTAGCAGCTTGTATCATTCGCCATCACCATGTTCATCCAAACTATGTGACGCGCCAAAACGTAGGACACAGTGGCATGATCGCACTTCTCAGGACTCGAATTCCGAAGAACATGGGACCGTCCTCACACCAGAGCATACCAAAATATTGCAACCTCAGTACCAACTTCAACCGTAGTACTAGATATTACGGCCGTTTCAATCAATGCACTCTAGGTGAGTGGTTAGATCGATCTCAGACGATCCAAACGCTGTCGTTATTCCTTGTATCTGACTCGGACACCAGGGTTTACTTTTCATATTTGTTAACCATTTCTCCGAATGTCAACTACAATGGCACGGTCACGGTGGGACTCGCAGCCGTGCGGATTGGCATGCAGGGACTCGTTAATTGACACACCAATAACCCTAAGTGACGTGTTGTAATCGCACTCAAATTCCTGATCCTGGATGTCTGTGGTACAACCAATCTTTGCGTCTCAGCCAGACTGCAGATCGAGATTTGGTCAGGAATAAGCAAAGCACGCTCACGTTCCCATAAGACATTGCCATTGCCTCTCATTCATCTTCCCCCCTCCCCTCTGTCCTCCATTTTCATCCCGCCTGGCATCCCTTCCGTTCTCTCTTATCACATAACCACCGTTGACTGCTGATATGACATTCTTCATCGATGCAACATTTGGTGCCCTTCTGCTTGGTGGGTTCTGTGCTGCAACATGAGTACCCGTTCTCGCCATGTCTATTTGTGTCCAACCTTGCTCCAACTGTAGCCTGTCCGGGGTCGTGGTCGTGCAGACTTTCCTATACATCAAGTTGTTCCTGCAAGATTCTGCGCGGGTCAAAGCGACTGTAAGTCGTATTGTATGGTCCCACCCAACGCCCTGAGCTCACATCGTGATTAGGTTGGTTTTGTATGGTAAGTACCCATCACTGCATACTCGCTCCATCTGTCAGTGTTCTATCTCCTTCCCTTAGGGCGCTCGGCACTACGCGCAGCCTATGTCTATACGTCAATTTGGATTTATTTGATCACGAATTATGGTAACAAGATACAGATAGACACAATTCCAATGTATGTATGCGATTTTGCTGTTCTATCATTGACTGGCATGAAATGATCATCTAGTCCACTGACAGTATGTGCACTCTGATCTTCCTTCCTCTCCTCTCTAACCTTCATACCGCAGTTGACGGTTATAAATACCGTGAGTGTAACCCCATAGTCTTTGTGCAATATCCCCACTACTGTGGTCTAGGCAAACCTGACGTTCATCGTACATTGGTATTATGTTTCCCCAGACGCCGCCTGCCTAATTTGCTCACCTCATTACCAGTTTTTTCTCACATCGCATCCACGAATGTGAATAGCATATCACCATCCTGAACAGCAAAGTTTACACTTTCCTAGTGAGTCGATGGAAGTGGCGATTCACGGCGTTGATTGTAAGCACCTCCTTCACTTGAAAGTGGGACCTGGGACACAGCTGACCGAAAGCGTAATCAAAGTTGGTGTTGGCGTTCTTCCGTCTGTGTATCTGACCCGACCCAAGTACGATAAGATCCATGAGGTTTGGCAATCTTTGTTACACCCTGCGAAGTTACTGAACGCGTTACATAGCGGGCGGGGGCACTACTCAAGGAATGGAAAAAGGTCTTGACAAGCAACAGGAATTACAACACCATCCTTGTGACGACAGGTACAAAGAGAAAGCCTGTTCGTTGCCAAGCTCGAATCACGCCCGTCGTGCTCATACCAAGGACTTTTTCTTAGGATGTCTCAGTCGATGAAGCGGACCTTCGGAGTAAGTATGCGGCAGGAACGCTAGATAAAGTAAGTCGAGTGCCATCCTATCTCGGTGGGATTCTGATGATCGTTATAGCTTCGGGTCGATCAACTCAGGGTACTTTTTTTCCTGTATAGCCGAAGTGCCTGCCTGTCTCTGCTCACTCTGAGACACTGCAGGAGGTGCTCAAAAACAAGGGTTTACTGACGCCGGGGAGGAAGGCCGAGCTCATCGAGCGCGTGGGCGAGTGGTTAAACTAGTACTAATTCAGATTTCATACAAGGATGTATCCTGCGGTAATGAGATGGTTTACTCGTCAGTTTGGTGCATATTTCTGATCAGCAGGGCATCCTCTGATATTTTAAGGCACGACGCGCTCCAAGTTGAGACTGTCGGCGGAACAACAGGTCAGTATATATGACGTCGGGTATGTGATAAAAGATGGGCTGGTAGCGACAGCTGCTAATTGTGTACCTGATCGATGATCGATGACCATGACAAGTCGGAAGACCACCTGGTGCTACCCGAGTATGTTCAAACCCGACTGCACATCATGATGCTACCGGGCGCCTACTCCACGTTACTAATGTTACACAGGCGGACACACCACCCGACGAATCGGAAAAACCGGTGCGGCCCGGACTCAATGCTATCAGAAATGAAGGAATGGCCCGATCTTCTTCTTGTTCGGGTCATGAAGCACTCACGACCACGTCCGTTCCGCGCGCTGACCTGTTGCACAGCAAGGTGCTGCCTGAACATACCCACACTGCCAAGTACAGGTCAAGCCTCCCCGCAATGAGAACAAGGTAGTTGGGAGCCTCGGCATGCGCAGGGGTCGATTGGTCGACCAATCTTGACCGACCCCTGCGAATGACCAATCTGCCCGTCCATGCTGCTGGTGTCGATACTACCACCTATCCGTTTTTGACCAACCACCCAGCGCTCATGCAGGCTCTCCAAAACCTTGTACAACTGCAGCAGATACCCGAAACAGAAAGACCTTTCACGGAATACTTGAATGTGCAGGTGAAGTTCGGCAGTACGGCAATGCCTGAACATATGGTATGGGAACACGGGAGGGATGTTCCGAATGTAAAAGGAAAATTTGCTCCGTGAGCCTAGGTTGAGGTTATGTTTGTAATCACAGTAATATCATTCCATGTCTCTGGGATTGTAATGTACAAGCGTGAATTTTGAGTGGTCGGAAAACAACAGGCAAATGTTAAACGTGTAGTACAAGTGTGTAGGGTGTGGTGGTAGTATACAATGAGCCGCAACGTCTCGGGGCAATGAAATTCGGCAAGAGACCACGGACTTCAGACCTCCTTGACTTGTTCCTCCAAGTATTGCCACAGCTTCTTTCCAATCTTGGGATCCTGTGTATCGGCGCGAGGCATCCCGATGCATGCCCATGTGAGGTACTACAGAAAAACATGGCGTGGTCATTATTGAGTATGCGAGCACGTCTTGAAGCGCACATACCTTGCCATTCAGAGACTTGCCGTCAGTCACCGTTCCTGCGTATAGCTGGGTGATAGCCACATACGACACTGGACGGAACATGGCATTCTGTGCAGTGAGCTGTCAGACAAGGTACTGAGATACCACCATGGAGCCTGAAAACACATACCGTGAACAACAGGAAAGCACCACCTGAATGCCGCTGCAGATCGGTCTTAAAACTTCCTATTGAGTGCACAAGTGAGCGATGATGATTGCTCGGACTAGCTGAGCTCAGATGGATGTACGCTGACCTGGGTTCAACCATGTCGAAACAATGCCTTGGTCTCCGTACTGCCATGTCAGCTCAGCAGCGAAGACGATACTCTCCTAATGGTATCATACCATGAGTGGAAATGAACCTCGTAACATTGTCAGAGTGACCTCACTGTCTTACTCTGTCCGTACAGTTTCATTTCCCCGGCTTTTCTGCACGCCGGACCATCTTTTATGGTGTCGTACTCGAGGCCGGAGAACCAATGAGTGTTAGTCGAGATGGTGACGACCCTGGCAATACCGTCTGGTGCTGATTTTGCGGTGGAGAGTAGGATAGGAAGGACGCGTTTGGTAAAGTAGAAATGGCCGAGGACATTGGTACCGAATCATACCCATCATCCGTGAGCAGATCAATGGGTGGGGGTCATCACACCGCTGATCCGACAATGTAGGTCCTTACTATTTACCAAGTGTTAATTTTCCCTAACTACAATGAAAGGGACAGAAGCCTTACGAATTGAATTCCTGGACCGCTGCCTTGATGCTCTTTGGGTTTGCAAGATTCACAACAAGGAGGTTGGCATCTTTGCCAGTAATGTCCTTGAGTTATTTGAGGGTTGCTTCACCTCTGGATTGATCACGGGCAGTGATCCAAACTTTGGCATTCTTGATTAGCAGCACCTAAAAGATTGGTTAGTGGAGTGTGAAGCACATAGAGGGCAAGCCTTGAATACTTGGAGCTGGTACTTACCCTGGCAGTCTCTTTGCCGATACCAGCCATGGCGCCGGTGACGAGGACGACCTTGCCGGACATGTCTGGTACATCCGTGGCTGTGAAGCTGGGAGTACCGGGAAAGAGGGTTTCGTTGATAACAGAGGAGAGTACGCCCATGTTGGATACGATAGTCAAGTTGGAGGGGATGGGTTTTGAGATGGAAATCACACAAGAAGAGATGGAATATATAATACGTCGCCAAGCATGCTGGGGCAAAACGAGTGACATATGGCTTCTGGCAATAGAGTCCGCGTCATTGGATGTTATCAGTGCGCAGTACCTTCGTGCCAAAGAGGACGACAAAGTATCGATCTGAAAAGCCGTGAAATCAGCCTCTGACACACCCAAAATGAGAGCGTGGGCGGTGCCATGACCTGCTTCATGAAGGGCTGGCACAAAAGGGCCCTGCGAGCTAATAATGCAGAGATGAAAGGTTGCAGCGCAGGATCAAGATATTCAGACAGTGCACACCGGTTATTGTTTTGTGTTTCATAGACGAGGCCACGAAGGAAGGTCGAGCTTTGCGCCGCTATGATTTATGTAATTCCTGGGCCGTTTCAAATTTAAACTCCGATATATAATGCATAGCATTTTGACGGCGATGTTGCTCTTGCCATGCTAGTGTTGATATACGTTGATAGTGCAAGTTCTTTGGCGATCCTGGCAACCGTATGCATTATGACTTCTTCAACTGTACTATCTCCTTGCCTCAAGGTAGCCCATCTAACCGCGCGCGTGTGAGATATGGAAATTTTTACGCCCTCACGCATTCATTACTGGCCTCACATATCCTACCAAGATGTCCTCCCTCTGCTTCAGTGGTTCTTCCTGTTTTTACAAGGGGCTCGCAGAGCCACATGTGCCAACATCGGCCAAGTTTATCAACACTACAACTACAGCCGGCATCTCAGGTCTGCAAGTTTACCCTCTTCGGCTCCCTTGTCTAACACCTCATCATCGCAGTCGTCCGCATCACTTATTCGATTCTTGATCATGAACGAGATGTGAAGCGATCCATCACGGGAACACTCACCTTGGGTAGCATAGATGCAGCAATCGACTCGCCAGTAATATCCTCAACTTCGATCACCCCCGATCCGTCCAAGATCTTGGCTTTCCTCTGTGCACTGCCAGAGAAGCGCCATGCATTTCTCAAAGAGGTATCCGAGGCTAACGGTGCAAAGAAACGCTATGTGGAAGTCTGGTCAAGCGCTCAGCTTGAGGCATCACTTGAAGTCACGGAGCAACATGGCAGTCCCACACAGATGGTATAATATTGATTCCTTTGTTGCCCTTATGTGCTGACTCCCTTCACTCTCTTAGATTTCTTTAAATCGTTCTCTTTCAGTCCATTAGAAACTGTGTTAGTGTACACCGCGGAAGCTAATCCCGAGATTACCGAGAAACTGGGAGATGATCCATACCCGAAATTCCGCTTCATTCCCCATTTGCCTCGGGCAGCCACAACAATGAACGTCCCGACTCCACAGTGGTACGATTTTGCTATTCAGTCACCAAAACAATTTGCGCTGACTCCCTCGCTCCGTACGTGCACCAGAAACAACCAGGGAAATCCGGTGGAGTCGAGTCCGTCGACCACAATGAGGACAGTGGTGGCAATCTCTTCGAGGTATTCGTTCGTTCATTCGTTCCCCTTGGCCCGAATGCTCACGATCGCGTAGGTCGAAGTGCCATCGAGTTCGGCCGCTCTTGAATTCGACTACGACAAAGTTAGTAATCGCTATTTTCTCTCATTCCCGTTCTGACGCTCCTGCAGTCACTGTCCCCGGCGTCCTCCGTCCATCCCCACAAGGAAGAAGTACCACCAGAAGTACCGCCCCCTGGCACATCCAATGTTGTGCCACAGTCGTTGGATGCCCTACCTGCGACCTCCCCTCGAGATGCACCTCCCGAAGAAAATGACAATACGGCCAAATCATCGCGGGGTATTTCAATACTCAAAAGGTTGTTACCGACGTGGATCGGGAAGGGTAACAAGGGCCCGGCATTGCACAAGACCGATCGACTTCCCAGAAAGCCGCGTCAGGCTACCAATCATCAATCTCGTTCCCAGCCACCAACGAGGGTGGAATATCCAAATGTGGGACCTTCGAGGATGGCTGCAACTAAACGAGTGTCAGTGAGTACTCTTCCTTGATAGACAATCGGATGCGGTGTGTCCAATATGTTATTTTAGCGAATGGTCGCAACATCCCCCGACGAACCTCAGGTCCGTTGCTCCTCCACTTTGTATGCAGGGACTCATCAAACGTTGCAGCGTAAATCGCGTACCAAGCTCACTCAGTCAAGCAAAGGTGCTTCTCGCAGTGGACAAGGTGCTGCAGGCGCAGCGGAAGCAGGCGCAGTGCGTCTTTTTCTGGTGATGGTAGACCATGTCACAGCTCATGTCTTATCAGGCACAACAAGCACACAACCTGACCCACCCCGAGGCCACGAGGATCCATGTAACAGTGCGCGTACTTCTTTTAGCTTACATTCTTAGACTCACAGTGGGTCAGGATCAACGAGAATCAGGCGACGCTATCGTTTCAATCAGATTCCCCGCATGGATGTTGTGTCGTGGGTCATCTAATGAAGATGGGACCCATGGATGGATGATCTAGGTGACCCGATGTAGCAAGCGGTGCAGATTGATCGTATAATTCTTCAGTGTCACCTCGTAACATTGGTGTGAGTTGTAACAAGCCTATCCATGATTGGTCAAGCTCGCTAGTCGGTCCACAATCCCCGCAGAAATCGTGATACACATGTAAAAGTTAGGATTGGAGGAGACTACTGCAAACTGAGAGTATGTCAATCAGGACGAACATGGTGCCCACTAGGATGTCGCATTCAACCTCCCGCTCTGATAACTTTTCTTTCATTACGAATCCAGGTACTACTTAGTGTGTGGGTTCATGCGTCACGACCTGAAGTGACCGTCTTGAGGATTTGCCCGATCCGATTTTCACTTCCTTCCATACCTCATAAAATGCAGAAATGTTATTTGATTTCCTAGACGAGAATCATGCTTGAATTTTGCTGATAAATATTGTACACTTGTGTGCTAATAACATGCCACTTACAGTTCAGGTGATTATCCCTTGTAGACAACGACTCGGGAATGGATACACTGATGATCCGGATCTGCTCACACCATTCCCTCTAGGCTGGTGATGATACGAGCTTGCACATTCACCCTCTATTCTACTCCCCCTCATCACCGCACACTGGCACGATAACAGCACATCAGACGACCTGGCCTACTATTTGACGACTACCATGCTGGAATGTATGCAATCATACTCATGGCGGGACGTTACTCGAGTCTTGAAGCGCTCGTTCACCGTGTATTCGTCACTCTGTTTCGTTGGCACTCCGACGCACAGGAAATGGCCATCTCTTTGCCTCCATTCACGATCGAGACGACGCGCAAAAGAAATCAGACATTGATGGGCCCGTCCTAGCAGTTCGCCCTCGTCGAACCTACCCAACCGCCTAACCTTGAACATGCCAGTGGGTTCAAGGATTCAAGCTCAAGTTCAAGTCGTTTGTGAAGATGAATGCGCTATACTGCGAAAGGCAGTTCGAGCTATGGTTTCGACGTTGATTTGAACCGTCGTTCGTCAACATGCAGTCCCCATCGGCATGGCCAAAGAATTGAATAAAGGCGGGCGGGTGAACGTGCGATGACAAGAAAGAGAGTGCTTGACTGGGAGGTATGCACCACATTGCGGAACACTTTGAGAGTTGTAAAAAGCAGGCTGAAGGTGCGCATCGCAAGGAAACGAGAACATACATATGAGTTACCAAAGTCACTGAAGCACAGAGGGTGTTTTCCCAAGTTCCCCCATTGGAAGAGCACAGATCCATGGGTACACGAAGATGAGCCTGGGCGGCCCACCAATCCCTAATGCATACTTACCATTGGCATATGAAGATTGTTTCATTGTTGGAATGGGGGGGGACTCACCGCCGATGAATGGCAGGCCCAGGCATGAAGCCCATCGTGGACGTCGTAGTACTTAGGTGCCGATGTACTTAGTGAACTGACATTTTTCCTGCCCGCTCAGGCACTCGGCCAGATGGCCACCTGCAGGCAGATTGGTCATTCGCAGGAGTTGGTCAAGATTGGTGGACCAATAATGTACGACCCCAGCGAATGACCAAAATGCGGATTACGCGAGT
>JBBPRH010000580.1:0-13023 GCA_038092915.1 Boletus pseudopeckii | reverse complement strand
TGACATGGGAAGATCCGTTGTGAAGTCCGCAGAGATGTCCTGCCAGGGACCTTCTGGAATAGGGTTAGATACTAACTTGCCAGCCAGGGGGCAAGGTTTGTTGGCTTCATCCGAGCGCATCTTTCATATTGGAAGCAATAACTTTTAATGTCTGTTCTTATGCCTTCCCAGGTATAGTAGCATGAGATTAACTCCAGAGTTTTCTCTGTGCCACTGTATCCGGCTAAGGTGGAGTCGTGGTATAAGTTAAGCATGAGGCTTCTGAGTCCATTTTCGTTTGGGACATAGATTTTCTTATCTACCATCACCAGTCTTTTGTCTGATAAGGATGAACCCTTTGATTCTCCTTCCTTCAGCTTTGCTTGTGCATTCCAGATGCGTTCCATTAACTTCTCTTCTTCTCCTTTAATATTAATGACTTTGTTCGCTGAATGAATTTGTGATTCTGGAATAATCGTTACTCCTTTGTTATCGTTTTCTATGCCAACTGCATGATCTTCTCTTCGAGATAGTGCATCGGCTTTTCCCATTTGAGTGCCAGGCTTCTTGACTAATATATAATTGAATCGCGATAAATATTGTGCCCAACATGCTTGTCGGTGGTTTAAATCTTGTGATTTCGTAAAATACTGGAGATTGGCGTAATCTGACCAGATCTCGAATTGGTCCGTGGTTCCTTCTAAATAGTGCCTCCATTGTTCAACTGCCAAGATGATGGCTAGCATTTCTTTATCTGCGATCGTATAATTACATTGTTCTGGCGACATACTGTGGGATGAAAATGCCACGGGGTGCCATTTATCTTCTTTTTCTACAGATAGGACGGCACCGGTTGCGAAATCCGATGTGTCACACTCGAGCCTAAGCTTTTTATTGTTATCTGGATAGGTGAGTAGAGGTGCCGTCGTGAAAGCGTTCTTTAGCATGTCAAACGCCAATTGTTCCTTTTCAGCCCATGACCATAATTTATCTTTCTTCATAAGGTCATTAAGGGGTCATGACTTCATCGAGAAGTCCTTAATAAAGCATCGATAAAAGTTTGCTAAGCCTAAGAAGCTTAGCACGCCTTTTATGTTTTTGGAGACAGGCCATGCCTGGATAGCATTCGTCTTTCTTTTTCCATCTCAATTCCCTGCTTGGATACTACCATTTCAAGGAAGTCCACCTTTTTAACCTTAAATGAGCACTTTTCGGGCTTAATGAAAAGGTCATTCTCTTTCAGCCATTTTAGTACCTCAAGTACTATTTCGTCATGCTTCTTTTCGTTATTGTCCGTGAAGATAAGAATATCATCAATATAAACGATCACGACTGCTTGCAGATCGTGGAAGAGATCGTTCATCATCGTTTGGAATGTGGCTGGGGAGTTACATAATCCAAAGTACATCACAAGGGGTTCAAAAGTGCCCCTGTGGCAGACGAAAGCGGCTTTCCACTCGTCTCCTTCCTTTATATGGATATTATTGTATCCCCAACGTAAGTCCATTTTTGTGAATAATTTAGCCCCTTTGAGCTTGTCGACGAGTTGCGCAATTAGAGGAAGGGGGTAATTGTTCTTTATTGTGTGTTCGTTTAAATATCGGTAATCTTGTACCATTTGTTTCTTATTGTCCTTTTTTGGTATGAAGAAGACGGGTGAAGTCTGGGGGGATTTCAAAGGTCTTATGTAACCCTTTGCTAATTGGTCATCGATGAAATCGGAAACTTTTTTTTGTTCCATAGGGAAAAGGGGAATTAATCTGCCCTTTTTAGGTGTAAACCCTTCTTTCATATCGATGCTATGATCCCATGCCTTGCAGAGCGGCATTCGTTCACTACTCTTTTTTGTTGAAGGTATCGAGATATTGGTGATAGACTTTTGGTACCATTTCCTCAACCATGAGCTCCTTTTTCTCTTTTGGTTTTTCAACCGCCTTTAGCCTTCTGTACATATAGGGCATATCGTTTATCTCTTTTTCTGCTAGAGATTTAAGAAACATGGACATTTTGCGTAATAAATAACATGATCGTGGGCATCTTGTAAGTTTGACGGTGCCCATCGTCCAGTCTATTTCTGGGTTGTGTTTCATCAACCACATGTATCCCAAGATGATCAGATCTCTTCCTAAATGTGTCACCTCTGCTTCTACCTTTTCTCTGTGTCCTTGGTAGTTGACTATTAGCTCAGCACGGTGTGTGATTTGGCCTGCCAAGTTCTTTGTTCCGTCAATGTTATAGACCAATACTGGTCGTGAGAGAGATATTGTGGGGATTTTGTGGTAGGCAACCCATGCCTTGTTGACAAAAATGCCGTTTGTGCCACTATCTAGCAACACCCTTGTCGAGTTCATCTTCTGCTTGTTTGTAGCTGGTGCTACATCAATATCTAAGCATATCTCAAGTTTTTGCTTTATGGATCTCATGAGAATCCAGTCCGGGGTTTGTCCTTGTTCGTACATAATTTTTTTGTTTTTATTTTTAACGGAATTAAGCCTGCATTCCTGTGCAGCAAGCTCACTTGTGTGAGACTCCGTTTCGGTTGAGTAACTACTAAATACAGTTTCATTGTCTGAAGTATCTGAGTCTTCTACTTCTAAATATTCATATTTATTGTTTGTCTACAACCGAACACCTGGTTCGTTCAGTTGCTTCTCCCTTTTCCCTTCTCCGTTGTATGGAGATCATAGAATTATGCCTTCATGGCATCAAAGCCCATTCCTTCTAGAGACCGGATTCGCCGGTCCTTTGGAGGTTTTGGAGCCTCCTCCTCACTGTCTGAATCCCTAGTTGATGCAGCTCATACATTATGATACTTGCCACACCTTCTTGAATGCCCTCCCCCAAGGAAGTTGCACTCAGGGCACTGCTTTTTCTTCTGCTTGCAATCTTTGGCCATGTGAGGCCCTTGGTAGTTAAAGCATTTTAGGGGTTTACTTGCTGCAGAGATATCCATTGGCTCCCCTTGTCCACTGTAAGTGCGAGCTCCCGAAGAGGTCTTGGCTTTTCCTTGGTTTCGCGTGTTTGCCCAGATGCGCCCCTGGTTGCTCCTCATGGCATAGGCCTCGAGGTTGTTTCCGTACTATTTAATAACCCGTACGTAGTCAAGGACCTTTGTCTTTCTCTCACCGTTGGCATAGATGAGTTTTATAATCTCCTCTTTTGTGTTGTTTTTGAGGAGATAGGTGCCCATATAGTTACCACATTCAGCTCTTTCGTATAGAGCCAGCCATTTGGTGAGGAAGTCTTCTGTCCTCTCTTTTGGTCCTTGTCGCAGATTTGTAAGGCGCTGCAATGCCATGTCAATTTCGAGGCCCGGCTTGAACCTCTCTTGGATCTCCTTAGCTAGATTGTCTTGATCTGGCCAGAAGAGTGCATTTTGGGGCAACCATTTAATGAGCTGGTTCTGTGCCCACTGGCCAGCTCCGTATTTGTCAGTGCCATCCTTGACGCCAAGTCTTGACCAGACTGCGATGCAGTGGTCCTTGTTTGTAGTAAATGTGTCTCGGTTAACATCTAGATAGATGCCGAGTTTCATCCACCACTCGTCGAACTTTTCATATGACCCCCCATAGAGTCCGGGGTCTGGGACTACCTTGACTTTCTTTGAGATTTTGACCTCCGCTTGAGGCTGTGCGGTGGTCATTTCTGCTTGGAGAGCGTGATCATTTGCGCCCCTTATGTCTTGTTGTAGCTGCACTATTGTTCGCTGCAGCTCAGTGATAAGATAGGCGAGATCTTTGTTTGACACCATTCCTTGTTGTCTCCTTGGTGATGAGGGTGGGGAGACGGTTCATTCGTCGTCGGAGGTGTCTGGGTCGTAAAATTCTTCCTCTGAATTCCTTGGAGACCACAGCTTGGTTTAACTCTCTTTCTAAAAGAGGAGATTGTGGTCAGTGTATATAGGGAAGTGGTCCTGGGAATGGTTCCGGGGACCAGTCAGGTGCGTATATGTCTTGTAGGACATATGAGTTGTCCTGTTCTTTTTGTTTTACTTCCACATAAGGAAGAGGGATGATGTCATTAGAGTCAACGGATTCATCTCATATGACCTTGTCTTCATAGTCATGGTAAAGTTTGAGTTCTTTGTGTAGCTCGAAATCTATGTATGCTAGGTAATTCATAAACTGGCCCACTCAGCGACCATTGTCACGAGTGTTGCTAAAACCAGTTGATACTCGAGTCAATATCCACCCCGACGTATCCTTGTATCATATGCGTATGGTAACTCTTATCAAGCACGGGCACAATACTGCTCTTGCATCCAAGATAGAGTTCATAGGTAAAGGTAATGTGCCTTACATGGACATGAACTTTTGTTCAAAGAAATGAAAGGGTTTGATGCGGTGTTTAAACATGTTAGACCCACTCGAGGGTACCTCTGGACCGCCCTAGATAGCTAAGTCCCTTTGCAGGCTCTAGTGCCTGGGCGTACATATAAGGAAAGGTGCCAAGTGGCAAGTGAAGTAAAAAGTGGTTGGTCTCCTTAAGCCTGGAGTCTGGCTATATCCCTTTAACGCTAGGGGCCGCATGTAACGTTCAAGAGGAAGTGTGAGGGAGTACAATAGTCAAGTTCTAATGTTGCCAACCCAAATCCAAACAATGGATGTGGTCACACAACCTCAAACTGACTTAGCTAGAGACAAATGGATGATGGGGAAACCCAACAAGAACTTGACTGGAGTTCTTGGGGCGTTGACATTCAAGTTTAAATACTACTGACTACTGTTTGTACATATTATGTTATGGTCTGTGTGTTGGGTTTAGGGTATGACATAGGTATGACCTCATAGTTCTAGACCGTTGTCTAGACTAGACGATAATTAAATAAGCGAGAGAAGCGAGCAGTAATTAAATAGTCATGTAATAACATCATAGTCTAGGCCATGTCACGTGATTAGAAAGAATAGATAGTCACATGATCAGTCATGTGACATTTCACAGGATCACGTGATGTGAAAAAGAATATGTTAAAATATGGATTTGTAACAACCCTAGTCCAGTCCTCCACAGTCCAGTGTTGGTGCTTGAGAGCAAAGGCTAGCCTATGTTGCCTATGCTTCACAGACAAGAGTGGCTTCTTTTTCTTGACTACAGCTTTGAGAGATGCAGACTTGAGAACATTCCTAACAGTTTGAGCAGAGACAGGAGAGGAGAGCAGAATTGATGAGATGGGTGGCCTGGACAGCATTTTCAACTTTGCCAGAGGTGATACTAGAGACAATTCTCCTTTTATCAGTAGGAGAAAGTTTGAAAGAACATTCTAATTTGATGTTTTCCTTGCCTAGGTAGATCTCTTTGATGACCCTGGCCATAGTAGACTTCCCCAGACCAGTTTGGGAGGATATTTTCCTAGTAGAAAGGCCAGATTCAGAGAGAAAAAGAATATTGGCTCTAGCAGAGGAGGAAATAGATTTCATGATGAAGGAGGGTTAGCCTGGATGGTATCTCTGCTCTTGATATCATTTGGAATTATGTAAGTGACATAATCAGACAGGGTTGAAGCACAGCATCCATCAGAACCTTATATTATTTACTAAATGATAGTTGATAATATCAGGGTCAAATAAGTGTCCCAATGACATATCATTTTAAGATGGCTATATCTCAGTGCCATGACAACCAAATCACATGACTAAGGGCTCATCTTCAGGGCAATGATTAGGGCTATCAATAACTCAGCAAGGGTTAGTTCTCTTGCAAATATCAAGTCTTTGCAAAATAGCCAAACATTAGGACATTTTTTTGAGCCACTGTAGTCAATGTTAGCTGGTTTACATCCAAAGGCTGAGTCTCACTGTGTTATAGATTCCTTCAGATTTGTGATAGGCATGTGTACTGCTTCTTTCTCCTCTGTTACTCTCAAGTTTGTAATTGTCAACAAACAGATGGCCAGGGCTTTGTGTTCAAAGTCCCTTCTGTTCATCTGTATAGAAACAGAAATCAAAGCTTCTCATTTTTGTACAATGCTGAAGCAGACAAATGGAAAAGTGTGGTGAGTGCAAAACCAACAGTTGTGATGTTGCAATGTCCATTGAATGTGTTCTTCAAAGCCACTGTTTGCTTCCTTTTTATCTTGGGACCACCTATGCCATATGGATACAGAATTGGAAATATGGCTGCCAATGGATGGATTGTCTTTCATGATTTGTTCATTGCCTCATTCTTTTCCAAAATTGCTGGCTGGCCTTGTACCATGTCTGATGGCATAACCACCCTCTCTATCCTGTATATTGGTAAGTGCAAACTTCATGCATCTGTCCATTGATACTTGATTGAGTTCCATATCACTAACTTCTAGATACTGTAAGGGAATTGCCTGATCCTCTGGATATGTCTCAGTTCCATTATAAATCCTGGGGGTCTCTGAACCAGGCAAGTTGTCATCTATAAGAGTAAGTTGTTGCTAATGTTTCCATCTTCTCAGTTTGACAGTGTTCCTGACCTTTGTCTTGCTCAATGTTGTTTATATATATCCATTACTGTACCGTTCTATATAAATGCAACCAGAATATGGAGCATTACTGGTACCCCTAACTCCCGTATTAGCAACCAGACCCCTGTTATGCATTACAGTTGCTAGATTTAGCAACCACCAGCATTGTAGGACATCATGGCCCAAGGTGAAACAACACTGGTTCACTGACATTGGGCTTCAACTGTAACAATAGTGACAAAAAGTGAAAATTTTGTACTTGTACTACTATAGCCCGTAAAAC
Organism: Boletus pseudopeckii; assembly: GCA_038092915.1. NCBI lineage: Eukaryota > Fungi > Basidiomycota > Agaricomycetes > Boletales > Boletaceae > Boletus > Boletus pseudopeckii. Next base: position 6,328 of record JBBPRH010000580.1, on the reverse strand, counting down.
AACCATGACATCTGGGCTTACTTTAACTTCAATGAGTGCATGTACATAACTACCTCATTTTGTATAATTCAAGTTTGTAGCAACTTCCCCCAGCCCTCCCTCATTATGTGTCATGTTATATTGCCATCATTAGCAACCAAATGGCCTGACCCCCGTTACACGTTATTTTCAACAATGCAACCACCCCACTGTTACATGTCACAGTTGCATCCATACAGAAAAGTACAGTACACTTCAACTCTCATTGCCAAACTCTTCCATTATTTACTTTTAGTCTGAAGTGCACAATACATCATGTAATGGAATGCTCATCTTCCTGTACAGTATCATTCCCTGGTGTATATTATGCTCGTTCCCTTGCAACTATGTATTTCTTCATCACCTCTGTACCATATAGCCACCAATATCTCCAATGGTATGTTATCTTCAAGAAGGTGCTTGAGTTGTTCTGGACAACTGACTATATCTCTATATGTACATCTCATTGTTTGCTTTTAACCAAGCAAGGGCCTTGGAAACGATATGTTGGCAGACACAGAATGTTGATTTGAGCCATGACTTTGGTAACTTGTTACTACCTATATATATTATTGCTAACACAAATGTCAAATTAACTACAAACTATAGCAGCAATTGATCTTCCAACAATCTTAATGATGGAGTTGATATTTATTTTATACAACATAATATTGTCAGACATGCCACACTACAAATGTTCAGGATTTGAAACATATTCATCATATGGATACAACTTGACCACATAGTACCAAGGGTAATTGTAGGATATCAGCAACTGTTCTGGAAGTGTTAGAATGACCAGTTCATGTGAAACTTCGCCGATCCATATGTTATTGGTGAGTGTCAGCTTTGGGACCTGATCTGCGTGTAACATCTTTATGCATTTGTCACAGATCCAACCCTTTGATTCTACTCCTTCACCTCTGACATGCTCTACTAGCACCAACTTCCCCTGCCATAGACAATGTGTGTTATGTGGTTTGATTGGCACAAGGTGTTGGATATTCAGATAAAATGTATGTAGTCTGTGCCTACTCAAATTTTGGTAAATTTTGACTTTTAACGACTTGTTGTTCTAGTTTGACAAACTATCTTCACTTATCCACAGCTCTCAGGCACAAGCTACACAAATGGACCATAACAATACATTATTCAATGTGGTTTCAAGTAATGCACGGTAGCATGCTTTCTACTTATCCTGTATTGGCAACACCATAAAGTTTGTATGATTCCATCTTGCTTCCGCACAATGTTGCTCTGCAAGGTTGTCATCCATTGCATTGGGTGACATAGCCTGGCCTGCTGCCATTGCTCAGTGGGAAGATTTGCTTCCGACTTCCTGCTTCCACCTTTCTTTTGCCTTTACTTGTGCCCTCCACCTCTCCTGCATAGCATAGCATCTGGCATTCTGAATCTTCTTCAATTTTTTATCCTTCTCAAGTGTGGCCATCCAGATTGATTCAATAATAGGTTCAGACAGGCTTTTAACATGCTCAATAACTTTCATCTACAGTAAACTATTCAACCTTTTTGCAAGTGTACCAGCTGGTAGTAGTTTCTTGACCTTGTGTTTTGTCAACCTGCCAACCAATTCTTGTCAGTGCATGTCTGAAATGAAATATCCATACTTGCATTGCTAATCTGTCTTCTTGTATGTTTTCTATCTCATCATCTCCTTGATGGCTTGTTCATTGCCAACAACCTTTAACACCTCCATTGACAGACTACATTCTGTGCCATGGACTTTTTGGTTGATAAGTTCCATTGACAAACACATATGTATTAAGAGCTGCTCCATCTCTAACCCCTTCTTGGTTGTCATACTGTCCTCATGTTCAATAATCATTGTCTCTGGAACAATGTACAGTAAATATTTATATACAAATTCACTACTTAAACAGTTACTCCTCTTTGTACACCACCAATACCACTGGCCACTCAATCTTTACAAAATATGTAATGTGCTAAATTACTACATCTTGCCCCTTGTGGTTATATATACTCCTAGCTGGATCTTCTGGTTCTGCAATTTTGCCATTTCTCCTGATACTGTTTGAGAATGTCTGATGGTACATGAAATCTCTGCTAGATATGCTAGCTCACCATAGATTTCCAAATGTGTGGAATTCCAAACTGGAAAATCAAGTAATATCCTCGTTCTTAAAGGAAGTGCTGACATGGAATTCATTTTACAAGGGATTTACCAGATTGCCTACAACAATTTTTACTTCATCCCAGATGGCAATTACAACCCTGCTAATTTGTTTGACTTCAAATTTCAAGACTTCAAGCTCAGTTGCTGCCTCACTACACCCTCATTTCTATATTCCAATTCACTCAAGATGACTTTCCTGCTTGTGTTGAGAAGCTGCATAGACTTGAAAAACTGATCAAGTGTGATAAAAACAATGAATTGGCTGGTTTGACTTTCCGCCATCTCAGAAAATCCCAGTTTAAACTGACTCATGCTCTGTTTGAAATAAATCTGTCCCTACATATTGCATGGTCTCTGTTGCTAACCACTAATTGGTTCTTATCCTCCATTCAAACTTTGTCCATGTAGTCAAGGCCTGTTGGTCTCAACTCTCCTGCTGATACTGACAGCATCATGTTTTGTGATGACAATACCTTGACATCAAGTCAGTCACTCTGAAATCTTCTCCTGTTCAAACTCTTAACAACTAGTGTTGATATTTTTCTTACATTATAAATATGAAAAACTCTTTCACCTGAATTTGCAATGGAATCTTGGCCTGTCTCCCCACACACCATTTCCCACATGAAAATTTTATTCAAAACCCATGATATATGCCCCCTTCCTGCCTTTGATACTAAAGGGGGTTGATCCCACCCTTTTAATATGACACATCCCTAAGAGGAGCCATGGCCAAGGTCCATTTCACTGTCGCACATTACTTCATTGAAAAACACAAACACTATGTCTACACAATGTTGTCATGAAGATTACAAGTCCTTTGTGGCCCGGACTTGGTACCTAGCAGACCCTTCAAACATGTTGGCATAAGCACTGCATTTCTTGGTCAGTCTCATACTTGATTTTGAAATGCACCATGACTACAACTTTCTGTTCTTTTCCTTCTCACATTTAAATCTGTTAATTTCCTTTCAACAACTTATTGTTCCATGTACTAATATACTCTATTGTATGCATAGCTCCCCTTTCCACTGTCACAGCCCTTTTGTTCTATACTGTCCCTTTCCCTTTGTCGCTTTGTTTACCTACTCCGTTTTTGTTATATTGTCTTCTTGCCTGACACCCATATTTTGTTTCTGATGCATAAATATGCCAAATTACTCTCTCTGAATTGAATCTATACTCCCTTCAAATCAACTTGATCTTCTTCACTTGTCACCTTATTGATGAATGTTGGTCCAGCAGCTATCTATATTAACATCTCATGTGCATTGTAAACAAAGGTAACTGCCAGATCCGGCACCTCCTCTAGTTTACAGCATGGAATACCTTCATTACATCTGAGACATGATCAAATATATACTGACAATTTAGTTGATATATAGCTGTAAACAGATGGAACCTGGGAAAAAGAAAAAGTATACAATAAATATTCTACAATATATTTAGAAAATGAACATTACTTTGTCTGAGAAACTTAGTCATCCAAAAGAGGAAGAATAACTTAGCTAAATTTATTCAAAATAATAACTAAAGGTCAGTTGTGCTTACATATTCTATTATATATTTAAAAAACATAATCAATTTGTTATTTTCAAAAGTTCAAAAATATATTCTATATCTGAACAATAAACATATTAGTAATTATAAATTCACATTGGCTAGGCTCAAATGAGTTTCACAATACTATCTTCTATATTCACCAAATGGGTTAGTATAGCTACTAAACCATGACAACAATGACATGATACACATGCATATATGTAATATGAAATGATCAAATATTACTAGTAGGCTTGATAGTAGCAAGAGGCAAGTAAAGAGTAATTAAGTAGCTCCTAGCCTTACTAGCAATGAGTGGAAGATATGCTATGCTACATGCTTGGTAGGTGAGGTATACACAAGGATAACATGTGTATCAGTACAGCCATAGAATGAAAGAGAAGCCTAACATGATGAGTACATGAGGTGAACAAGTCATAGATAGGGGCATGAGGTGATCTAGACCTAGGATACGTCAAGGGAAAGCATGTATCAGTCCAAGTCATCGAGAAGTTTGACAGCATCAAGTTGATGAAGAGCATTCAAGAGAGCTGCCTTTAGCTCACTGCATATACCATGAAGATAGAGTTGGGTGATCAAAATACCAGCATTGGCAGATGGACGAGTAGATATGGTTTCTAGTTGAGTACATTGGAGGTAGGCTTTGTACAAGGAATAAAGAGGGGAAGTGTAATCAAGGTGTGCGCCTAACATAAGGGCTATACAGGGGTTTTCCAGGTTGGTGGTAAGGCGGGTGACATCATGGAGGTCTGGGAAGTTGCTGCGAAGGTGGGATGCATAGAGGGGAACATTGATGGCAAGAATGGACGGAGTAGATGCTAGAGATACCAGAGTCGGTGCACAAGGTGGGCAAGGTGAACCACAGGGAGAAGGGCTGAAAGGAGAAGAAGGGCGAGAATTATCATCACAAGGGGTTAAAGATAAGGTCATTGATGAAGGGGAGGAGAGAGAAGGAGTATTAAAATAATAGCTAGCATTCGTTGGAACAGGACTTGTGGGGATGAAGTTTGAGGTGATGGAAGAGACATTGTTGGAATGGTTCATGGTTTGTTGGAGAGAGAGAGGAAGATAGGGAGAACGTCTTGGGGTGACGTTTCTTATATCTGAGAAGGATGGACTTGGCATGTTTCAAGTTCCATTCTGGGACCCACGAGTCTTCTTCAGCAGAATATTCCTTCTATCAGATCAGGAAGGAACATTTAGATGGAGTTCCACAATGTCATAAGACCTTATCTATTTCATATTCTTCTTCTCCTGTGATAAGGCCTGGTGGTGGGGCAGGGAAGTGTTTGCCATAAGTGGTGTTTTCATAGCAAGGAGAAAAAAGAAAAGCGTGGAACACTGGGTGAATTTTCCAGGTGGATGAAAGGCAGAGTTTATAGATGATGGGAGATAAGACATCCATGATAGTGAAAGGGCCTTCTCATTTTGCAGCGAATTCCAGGTTAGCGACTGAACGTTTCAGGTTTCTGGCTTTCAACCAGATATGACCTCCTTTGGTGAAAGGGGTGAATGATCATCTAGTATAGGAAGCCATTACTTGTTGGGCAAGTCCATATGAGGCTAGGGCTTTATCATGGGCTGCTGAAAGTTTCTTGATCCGATCTTCAAGTGCGGGAATAGAAGAATCAGGAATCACCGTAGGAAGGGCACAGGATTCATATCCCATGAGAAGGAAGAAGGGTGATTGATTGGTGACAGAGTGAGGTTGGTGGTTGTGCATAAATTTGGCATGTAAGATGTTGTTGGCCCATGAGGTTGGTTCATTACCACAGAAGATGCAAAGGTAGGTTTTGATTTCTTGGTTAACTCTTTTGGTTTCTCCATCTGATTGAGGGTGATAGGCAGTTGAGAGGAATAAGTCATACTTTAGGAGTTTGCCGAGTTCTTGAGCAAAAGCAGAGGTGAACTGAGGTCCTCGATCGGAGATGATTTTGTCATAGAGGCTGAAGCATAGGTAGACTTTGTGGAAAAAGAGGGTGGCAATCCCTTCGGCAGTTACAGTTTTCATGGTAGAACAGAGAATTACCCCCTTCGTAAGCCTGTGGTCAACCATGACCAACAACAAGTCAAAACCATCAGAAAGAGGCAGATCCATGATAAGGTCACAAGAGATTTGTCGGAAGGGGAGGAAAACAGAGGACCGGATAGGTTGTAAAGGAGGAACCGCAGGGTGAGTGTTGGCTTTGTTCTGTTGGCAGGAGGGACAGCCAGAGACATAAAAATGTGCATAAGAGGCTAAACCAGGCCACCAGAAGTCAGCAGCGACTAGCTGTCATATTTAAGGTAACCGGGGTGTCCGGACTCATGGTCATGACAGCGAAGGAGGATAGATTTGCAGAGGGTGTCATCGGGGGGGACATAGACATGGTTATGGTACAACAGGAGTCCATCAGTGTAGGACTAATTAGAGAAGTGAGCATGGAGGATGGCAGGAATGGAGGGGTCCATGCATTATAAATGTTGTAGGGCCAGGGGATCTGAAAGGGATAAGCATTGGATGGTGTCTAAGAGGGAGGTATTGATAAGTTTGACAAAGAGAGAAGGAGGGAGAAGGGTGACGTCCATGTTGTCAGAGTCAGAGGAAGGGAT
>JBBPRH010000579.1:0-13053 GCA_038092915.1 Boletus pseudopeckii | reverse complement strand
GTAACCCCACGTCCCCCCCCACCACGACGAGGACCACCACTGCAGCCCGTGCTACACGCCCTACCGCCCCAGCACTCACCACCGGCGTCGCCCGTCGCACCTCCATAAAGGGCACCACGTCTAACTCGCTGGGCTCGACCCCCGAATCACGCGACGTCCTGTCGGCCTCCCTCAAGCATGAAACAGAACAAAAAGAGCAGGCATGTACTCGTGTCGATCCTTCCTCTCCCCCTTCTCACCTCCCGCCCCTCCCAGCTCTGGGTCCAATTGCAAAATAAAGACCAGACCATCGCCACCCTCACCAATGAAAATGACAACTTAACGTCCTCCTTGTCTGCAGCCGAAGCCAGGCTCCATGACCTCTATGCTGATCAGGCCCGCATGGAGGAAGAGATGGCTGCTCGCATCGAAGTCGCCGAGAAATTGAGGGCCCAAGTGCGCGAGCTAGAGAAGGAGAAGAGAGATCTCCAAAGACGCTACAATGAACAGGTACCCCATCACCTTCTCCCTCGATAGATAACCCACTTCATCATTACGTCTCTCCCAGACCTCAACCTTCGAAGCCGAGCGTCAAGCCTTTTATGACAACGAGCAGCATCTCAAGTCCCGCATTCAGTCTCTCGCCCATGCCCGCAAGCAGGTGGAGCAGATTCGTCCTGTCGAAACTGAGCCTGAAATCGTTCCAGAGCAACTTCATTCCCCAACTGAATCGCCCGCAGTAACCCCGCCCCCCGTGCAGGCCGTCGACGACCCCGACAGCGAACCAGCAGAGATGACGGCCCTTCGCCTCGAGCTTTCAACGCTGTCGACCTCGTATTCGTCGCTACAAAGCACTCTAATGCTTTTGCAGACACAGCTTGTCGACTTGAAGAGGGTGAACAATCACTTGCAGGAGGATAACGAAAGCTACATGATTTTGTTGAGGGAAAAGACGCTTAGCGGACAATTTGACCTCATGAAGCAAGTAGGTGGTGCTCCCAGTTCAGCATCTGGCGTGGAAGACGACGAAGACGACATGACGGACGAAAACGACGTGGGCTCCTTGAGAAGCAACGCCAGAAGCACCCTGGATAGAGTGGAAGAAGAGGCAGGAGAGGATGCGCTCAGTCATTCCCCCGATCGCCGTCATTCCGACTCACCGCGTCCCCCCCACGGACGACATGCTCGCCGAACTGGATCTGCGACACATTCTCCTGCTCGTCCCCCCAGAGGCGAATCCTTGGCAGACCTCCCAATCACCGGACCCGGTCTTGACCTTGCGGCGGAATTAGGCCGTGCAGAGAACAGAGACAACCTTTTGGGAGATTCCATCGATGAGCGTTCCGTTCTCAATGCCAAGGGTCGAAGGAAGAAGAGCTCCATAGACGCAAGAATGGTTTCCACCTCAGAATCGCACGACCAGCTTTCGTCCTCGAATGATATAGAAGCGCTGCGCATAGAAGTTAAATCCTTGAGGGATGCAAACAAAGCTTTATCTCTGTACGCCTCGAAGATCATCGACCGGATCATTGCAGAAGAAGGCTTCGAGCACGTCCTTGCTGTGGACTACGAGAAGCAACCGGCGAAAGCAACCCCTGTGACCCGTGACTCCGGAACGGCAGTCACGTCTCCCAAGCAGCGGCCTCAATCCGCGATCTTTGGACGCGTACCTTCCAATCCTGTGGCCACCACGCCTACCGAACCGCCTGCGACTGCAACACCACCTTTTGACTCTTCCAACACAGCTGGTACCAAAGCACAACGTCGTTCAATGTCTTTCGATTGGAAGAGCTTCAACGTGTTCGGCGGAAGTGAGAAGAAGACAGACAACCTGCGTCCCCTCACACTGAAACCTGGTACCACGTCCGTCACGGGTGCACGCAAATTAGAGACGTTTGAAGACGAAGAGGATAGGCGAGAACGAGAGCGCCTCCAAGCGACCATGAAACTGATGGGCATCGACGTGCCCGCACATTCACCTGCCAGTTCAGTCGGCTCTCCTGCTGCTGTGCCACTGCAAAAGAGTTATTCTTCTCCTGCTACTCCACCAGCAACCGCTGTCCCAGGTCGTCGCTTCTCTATCTTCCGATCACGTTCCACCACGGGGCACTCCGAGACTTCCTCGGTGAACTCCGGAAACTCGATGCAAAACCAGACTGGTTATGGACTTGGAATATCTGGAAATGGCACAGCAGAACTTACGCAGCAAGCGTTGGAACAAGCGGAAGCTGAAAATACCCTCGCCGCCTTGGATGCCCATGAACGTAGCCTCAGCGACGAAATCGCCAAAGGGGGCACAGGTGGTTTCACGGAGCTTGCTCCCAGGAAGAGCCTGGGAGAGGAGTGGAGGAGCCGGAGGAGCAAGAAGAGTGCTGGTGGAAGTGGTAGTACTGTTTGGAGCGCCGGGATGAGCCGTGCTGGAGATGATTTAGATGCATAACCCCGTCATTCTTTTCCGAGGAATGGGCGTTGTCTGGATATGATAGGACTGTTTGGAGCGCCAGGCTGAGCAGGGCTGGGGATGATCCAGATGCATAACAAGCCCTGATAAGCATCCCCGTCATTCGTTTCCGAGGAATGGGTGTTGTACTCATGTGGATTAGGACATACTCATACGATATTGTTGTGACAACCTATGTAACAACTTGTTAATATATTTCCGATTACTGGGTCTTCCCCAGCGTACAGATGCGATGTTAAACAAGAGTCGATGCATCTAAACGGATGGTATGCGCTTCTCCAGCGTGTTTTGCGCATGCGTGCGGATGGTCTGGAAGGGATTGGAAGCATATTGGGGATTTTTTAGAACAAGTGGATGCCGGAGCCTTTCCATCTCTCTACAAGAACTGAATATGGGCCAGGATGATACATCATTGTTAAGGACGCACAGAACATGTTTCCTCTGAGCCTTGGTCAGAGGGACACCTTTACCCTGTCCTATAAGCTCAGCCCTCGCTCTTGCTTGCGGTCGTTGGTGTGAAGTAGCGGCACTCGACTGTGCCTCTGCTGGTGGTGATATCTCCTTTTCTTCCAACGCGGATATGACCGCTTCGATGGAGCCAAGGCCACCGCCTAATTGTTCACGCCGCTTCCTATTGAAACGACGCCTTTGTGTCTTTGAATAAGGGGCAGTAGATGATTTGACTCCTAGAGCCGGATCGCAACAGTTAACCACATTCTGTCAGGCTTCGTACGTACGATCGATGAAGGCCTCGTGCTTCAGCTGTTGCTTCTCCTTCTTGCTCACGATAACGGGGGCAGCGTTCAAAGACTCGAGAATGTCGTGGCCCTGACTCGTGACGAATCATGTATCTGCGTTGGGGTATAGGTGCGCAATACCTGCTTACCGATACCTCTACGCTGTCCGCAGCACCGATTTCCACTGCCTCCACTGCATCCTCTTGGACTGCAAACCGACGTTTGGACAATTTTGCGGAAGGCTGATGGGCTCCGATGCGGGCTTTGCGTTCCCTAGGCTAAGACAGACATGAGACTAGCGGGCTCGTGAAGTGACAATGGCGTACCATGTTGAATGGGCTTAAATTGCAAGAGACTCCGAAATCTTGAAATACCTAGCCTGTCACTAGGGATTTGAATCATGTGTATATATATGTATATAGACTGTACAACATCAAAGACCTCTAAAAACCTTCCCTCGTATGCCTGGCACAGGGAGATCCAGATGGATAAAATGTTTGCGCTGTAGGGTAGGATTATTGAGTAAATGTTGTGCGTGGTCGCAGGAAGCCAGGACTAAGCATCGAATGTATTTGTCTGCGATTCCAGTAGAACCGCTTCATCTAGACGGTGTCGGGCTTGTTGCCCTATTCCCTCGCCAGCTAGATCCTGAGCTAGCGGACTATCACCCTCCCTCGGTTTCGAATTCTCCATCCCAACCACAATGAATGCACCCGTGACAAACACGGCGCCTACCAATACTTGGAAAGTGGCAGGCTTGCCGAGGAAATAGTCGCCAACCACCGCCAAGGGTATAGTGAGGCTAAGACCGACGGTAACGACAAGTGGTGTGGTCTTGAGCATCGCAATGACATATATGTAGTCACTCAACAGCGTGATGAACATCTGTCAGCCAGGCGAGAGTTACATCCCAAAAATATTTGTGGCCGAGATCAGTGACTGGAAAACAGAAGTATACCGTCGGAATACTTACATTGGAAAGAATGGCCAGGACAGTCTCTCTAGTGTCGGGAAACTCCAACGTTTCCACTCTAAGCCAGTGCAAAAGAAGCCCAACTGGCCAACATAGTAAAATATTGAGAAGACCCACGTAACCAAAGAAAAGCTGCATATCTATCCGTGATTCGTCCTTAATTTGCACCTTCAAGAATATCAGATACATAGCATAGAACAGGGCTGAAAACAAGGCCAGGATATCTCCCAAAATTGCGACCAGATTGACGGACGGAGCATTGACAGTAGGCTTAGGCACCGAACTAGAGGATGAGTCGGAAAGTGATACTAGGACAACACCCCCGAAGCTTGTTCGAGTGAGTTTTGAAAGTAAAACTAAATACCAGCATCCGCATACCTTGCCAAAACTGCGCCAATCTTTATCAGGGTCACAGTCTCTACGCGAAATATGCGGCCAACTGCCAAAGTAAATATGCCTGCATGACTGTCAGACACTGGCTGACTAGCACAACGAGACCCTTACCACTCATACTGGATAACACGGTTGCACTCGCCACACTCGTGTATGCAAGTGCAGCATTCAGCATCCAGTTGGCAGCGAACCAGAGGAAACAAAAATAAGCGGCAAGCTTCGCTGTCTCCTCCGGCGTGAAGCGATCGTCAGCCTCGCGGGACGACTGAGTGGCCTGTTGAAACTCAAAGGGGCAGTGCATGAGTTAATAACAGTGGAACACACCAGAGGTTCTTGTTCACCGGAAAAATCTTGAGCTAAAGGCTGATAGCTGGATATTTTCCTGTCAAGGACTCATGAGATGTTGGATGCTGCTATGGGCTCACCTGATATTCCTCCGGCGAGACAAGGTGCCCCCAAGCAACTTCCGCAAATAATACGGCAAGAGGTACAGGGTGAAGGAAGCCGTGCTCAGATACGTTATCCTACCGCTCCGTCAATGCCCACTAGCAGTCTGAGGGAAGCCAGAGCGCACATGAAGGGCTTCTGGTAGCCACCAGTAAACATATACTGAAGAATCGTCAGTGGTGCCCGGCCTGATAGAGGGTGGGGTGTCTACCTGGGTCACGAAATTGGATGAGGTCCAGAGAAGGACGACGAGGAGGAGAAGACATGTGCCAAGAGCATAGTCACTGGATATTGTCTTTGGGGAACGCGACCTTGACCGGCGCTGTTCATCGTGTTCGCTCATATGGTGGACGTGTGCTGCGCTGAAGGGTATGCAGTGGTCACCCGTGCGAATGGCCGCGCTAGGGCGGGTCCGGTGGTCTCATAGTATACATTACTACAATTCCGATAAATATTGTACCTCTATAAGCAAAAGTCATGCACGCCTTCTGGTACCCGCATGATACTTGACCTTTTCGAATATTCTGAACAGACTAATGACGAGGTTGGTGCAGTACATAATCAGACCAACCATGACGAGACAAATCAATGCAAGCTGGCTGTCGCAGATGGTACCTCCAATCTCTCCCGCCTCTGCCGAATTCAGTGGCGGTCGGGTCAATTGGCTGTACCAAGCGGTGCTACTGGCTGGCGCACATGGTATGGGGGAAGTAAAGTAGTTGTCGAAGCAGAGCGACAAAGCTGCAGACCAGGCGCAAATGAAACATACTTCCAGCAGGGTATGGGCAAGCTTTCCAGAAGTAGGCCATAGTCCCAGGGGTCGACTAAAATATTCAACCTAGAAGGGAATAAGAAGACGTAGAAGGTCTGTCTGGAAATGTGTGTCTCACATAGATGGCAACCATGACATGAACCAGCGTCAACGGCGCAAATATGATCACAAGCGTTCTACGAGACAGTCGAATGTGACTCGGCTGAAACATGGTATTCCAAACACCTACTCACGGTGAGCTTCCGACCGCTCCCATCACATCGTAGTCCGCTTCCCATAATCTGATACGAATCGCTACAGCCAGAGCAGAGGTTGTGAATGTGATGTTTGTGAATCTGAAAAGCTACGAGTGTGTCATCTCGAGGTCCGAGCTGGAAAAGAAATGGCCAAGAGCGCACCAGAGGCACGTATATGTTTGACAAAATGAAAGCCCTGAAGCGATTCTTCCTTGATCGAGCGAGTGTTGACTTTTCACCAGACTCGGCGTCCTGCTTCTCCCCCATATGTGCATAGTACCCGCGGTTCTCGTCCTGTGATTCATTTCTGCCTCTCCGGGGAGAGTCCCGTCCCAGAGGTCTGCTCCTAGGGGGGCCAACAAGAGCTGGAGAAGGGACGGTCGAGCGGGGTGCAGGTGATTCGTCGGACTGTCTCTCTCGTGAGCTGGCGAGGTACTGCGACTGTCGATCATCTACTACTGGATGGTTGTGATCGGTTGTGTCTGTTCCCCGCCAGTCATGTTTTCCGGATCCTTCACGGGGACGCACAAAAGTCCACCATCGCGAACGATTGTCACTCTCGCGAGGGAGTCCCTCGAAGGAAGACCTGGAACTTGATGCCAAATATGACGCGGACGGTCGGGTGTTGATGGTGCTTCTGCGACCGATCCTGTCGACCTCATCGGGCTGGTCAGTTGGGGACGGTGGTTCGTCCTGAGCCCAAGCTGCGATAAGCGAGGGTGAGTACTACGTCCATGTAACTGACATTCGTACACGCACGGGGTGCTGTAACAACTGCCCTGGTGTTTGAGGGTGCGATGAAGATGTGGGTGCGAACACTGTATGAGTGAGCAATGTTCGAGGAGGACAAGGACGGGAGAGACGGCGGCTTGAGGCTAGCGGTCGAGGAGGCTGGCATATTGAACGGAACTGGCCGAAGAGGGGCAGTGGGGTGTAGTCTGACAGTTCCAACTTCCAACGAGCTCGCTGTGTTGAACTACTCCGGGACTGGCATCAGACCGGCAAGTGGAAGTAGTAGTTCAAGTGATCGACAGTCTACACTGGCGTCTGAGTATTTGCTTTCCGACCCCGACCAAGGACATTCAACACATGGAAGAAGGCGTCCCAACCGTTTCTGTTACCGGTGTCGCGTCCAGATTCGTGTCTCAGACCGACATTGAAGCTGCCCGATCTCGAAGAGAAGAGCAATGGAAGGCTGCGTACGCAAGGTTCGCCGGCACCGTCCACATCACACCGTCAGGTTCCCTCATCTTTTTCAGACTAGGACAAGAGCCTCCTCCCCAACCCATTGAAGACGTTTTCGACGGCCGAAGTTTAGCTGAGGTGAGCCCCGGGTCATTGTAGTCTCCTGCCAGTGCTGACTCCGACTGCCGCAGAAATTGGCTGCGAACAGGGTAAGACCCCCGGCGACACACAATAGCGGCTCATGATACCTCATAGGCAGCCAAGCAAGAGGAATGGGAAGAAAAGACGAAGCTAGGTAATCTTGCCCGCGCGGCTACAGCAATGTCTGACTTGTTCTGATGTTACACGCAGCCAACCAGTTCCGAGCGCTGGAAGAGGACGAGATCATGTTCCTCGATTCAATACGAGAGAAGCAGGCTGAGGAAGAACGGCTGCGCAGGCTTCAAGATGGCGAAGAACTCTCAGACTTCAGAAAGTAAAGATCGCAAGTCGTGACAACGTCTTCACGTTAACTTTCCCCGCAGGGCTGTTGCAGCAAGAGAGAATGCTATCAACAACCCACCTCCGGTAGTCTCAAAACCTTCCGCCCCGTCTAAACCCGGCAGCGATGGCCAAACCAAAGTGACTATGCCCGCACCCAAGAAGGAAGCGTCTGTCAAGAAAGCGCTTAAAGGCGTCATAGTGAAGAAGAAGCCTAAAGGTGAACCCTCATTGGCACCATCACCAACACCGACCTCTGTTGCGAAGCATGGCGATGATGCACCTCCAGACACAAAACGTCGGAAAATCTCCATCGTTTAGATTGTAAACTTTGCACTGTATTCATGTCGACATACTAGCACTGTAACCCTGCATACGTAAATGATGGATCACATACAGTGGTGAGCATTGTCTGATGCGTAAGACCACAATCTCATCCCCTGCGTGTGATTGGTGTCGGTGTCCATCGCACATGGTTCAGATCCTTCTCCTTGGAACTCCCGTTGCTTCCCCAGCCGGATATCTTCCCCATAGCGTCGGCTCGACGTGATGCAGCCGTGCCCAATGTTGTCCTATCCAACAATCGCTTCGCAGCGGGCGTAAGGTTGCCTGGTGCATCCGCTCTTCGCGGGGTCCAGTGGGGAGGTGCCATTGGGCCTCTTGCGGGCGTACGATATGCGGCACGCCCAAGCAGTGGGGTTGAACCAACCAGTAGACCAGCTTTCGCGCGAAGACTCTTTGCTGCGCTTGCCGAGAGCCTATGAGACAACGCTTCACGGCTTGACGGTGCTGAAATTTGGAATGTATTTGGTGGCGGCATCTCCTCTGGTACATCGTCGGATTGAGATATAACCCGAGGTGTAGCATTCAAAGTCCCCCATGTCATGAGCTGCTTGACTGCCTTTGAACCCATCTGGTCCGCGGTGGGCGAGGGTACATTAGGGACGAGCGAGAAGTTACCCGCGGTTGGTGACTTTGGGCGATCTGCGAAGAATAAGCTGGAGGATAGGAAGTCAGTCGTGTGAATTACTTACATGGTGTCCCCTCGATGGCAGCATCTATTCGACTCTGAGTTGGACTTGGAGGAACAGACAGGCTCTGTCTTTCGCCCGCAGTGTCTTGTTCAGGTAGACGTGTATTGTCATGCTTGACCACCCTTGGTACCACGTCAGCTTTGACGGAGACAGTGGCAGTCGACGAATCATAAGGTGATACATCGGCATCAGGCGGGAACATGAGAGAATTTCGGGTCTATGAGAGAAGATGTGTTTGCAAATGAAGGCAGGCAGTTTGCAAGATACTGACCTTAAACTTCCAAGCATCTACCCCAGCAAACCGAGTATCCCTCTTCGGGGCCATCACGTCAACCACTTGCTCAGATGCATTTTTCTCGACGACAGCTAGCTCCTTTCCCTTTGGGTCGATCTCGCTGTGAGTGACGGTGTTGTGGAGTCCTGACGATTCTCCCGCTGCCGTGATCAGCCCAGCAACGGTCGGCGCCTCGATCACGACTCTCTCGCGTACTCCGGGCCCAGGAGGCTGCTCTATCAACATTCTCCGCCTCCCTTCCAACATCTTGCCCCTTTGCTCCTCCACCCTCCTCTGTGCGTCCCAAGCCCAAGCCCATCTCTCTTGCCGCAGTCTGTTTTCCTCGTGCATGATCTGCGTGAAACTGGCATTGTCCTCTGAGGTATATTTCGCCTGGAAAGAGTCGAGACTCATACTTGTATCATACCGTGATCGTTTCGCCGCTGGTTCTCCAACCTCACGGGGGGTGTGGAATGGTGTGTCTGAGGGTCCTACACCATAGGGCGTCTCGGAAGGTGTCTGCCAATCTCTTCGGGCGGAATAGGCGGGCGTTGAGTCGACTTCTTGTAGACGACGTACAGAAGCCTGGATGAGGCTTGGGTCGTTTGAGCGGAGAGCATCGAGGTAACCATTGGTGGCATCGAGATGGACGAGAGAGGGGAAGAAGTCGCGAGCGATGATATGAGAAAGGGCAGCCGTGTATTCGTCTTCTTCGAGTATTTCTTGTCGGTTCAAAGACCTCTTCGGGGGCGTTGAAGATGGCCCAGCCTCGGGGGTGGACATGATAGCGCAATTAAGACAGTCCGTTGAGACATAGCCACAATCGACATCGTACTCAAAGTAAATATTATGTTCCACAGAAATATGACAAAATAACTAACCAACTACCATGCTACGGGAGAATATAAAACAACGAGCTACGATAATCTTGCGCAGAACAACGAAAAGGAGAGCAAATAAACAAAAAATGGCAGTGTCAGACAAGGGTCAATTGCGGGCCACCATTATCATAGGTACTAACATTGGTCATAAAAACAGTCGTAGAAGGCATAATAATGGAAGAGAGGCCCGTAACTATCCGGATGGCGTTGGGAAAGATTGTATTGAAATCGGTCCTCGAGACCATATGCAAAGACAAAGAGAAACCAGGATGGTATCAATCGCAATAGAGCTATGCTGTTTGCGACAGCAGTGTGAGTAGACGGCGCAATCAACCCCATGAGATAGAAATGAGTCATGACTTGCATAATTATATTTTAGCGTCCAAGGCTAAACGTTGTACTCCCCGACCGCCCCCTATTCTTCGTGTCAGCGCCAGGTTCCAAAAATCCACCACCTTCTTCGCTAGGAGGATCTAGACCAACGCTTCGGCGTCCACTCGTGACGCCTGCTGGCCTCCCAATTCTGCTCTGCGTCAAGACTGATGTAGAAGCCGCGGAAGGTATTCTTGAAGAGGCACGAATTGTCACACCTGCGTCCGGAGGCGAGAAGTGGGGAAGGGGCTTGGCAATTCGGCGGTCCAGCTTGCTGTTGTACGATACAGGGCGTTCACGAGCACGGGTTTCGTTTTCAGAGGATGTAGGTGAACCAGCATTGCTGGATCCAAGCGAACCACGATTTTGCTGGCTTTTGGCAACTACACCAGGGCCAGTCGAACGCTTCAAGCCAATCCCCGGGATGGTTCCGCTGGCGTACAGGCTAGGTGTGGGTACTGGCAAAAACGTGGGTGTGGTAGGGCGAGAGGATGGCGTAGGGATAGTGCTAATGGTGGCTGTGGTACTTTGGCTTTCACCAGAAAGTCGAGATTGTGGTCTGCGGCTATTCATCATGCTTTGCGCGAGGGTATTGGGTTTGGAAAAAATGGGCGAGGATGCTGATGTAGGGATTCCGCTACGGAAGGAACTTTGGGCAGAGGGACTAGATACCCGCCTGCGTTCTTTCTCCGTGTCCTTCGCAGGGGAAGGAGTGTCGTCCATGATGAGAACCCACCCTGACGCATTGGGGTCAGGGGTTGTCGCACCGCTCTTCGGTGGCGAGGCCTCTAAGCTATGTCTTTGGAGGTTAGGTCTAGCAAGCTTGTTGTCAAAGGTGATCGTTCGTTGAGCACCGTCCCCGGATACGATTGACACAGTCGCGTGGCTCGACGGTGAGGTGATTGCAGATAGTGCCAGGGTATTTGCACCCTGCCTGCCTGCATTGCTGCCCATGCGTAGTCGTGGAACACGAGTGTGAATCTTCTGTTCCAGGTTCTTCACACGTGCACGCATCTCGGATACCATTTGAACTCCTCTGCTCTTCGACGCCGTGATGGGGATGGCAGAGGTTGTCGTGCTCGAAGTGGATGCGACAAGATTGGGCCGTGGTATGGGTGTCCTTGGGACTAGGTTACGTGATGCGGAGAGTGTGGGCAAGGTGCTTGAGCGGGTGACAGGAGGCGTAGAAGTTGAAACGGAGAATTTAGCTGGCTGGAAGCCAGCTCGTCGGAGCAGTGTGGAGTGGCCAGAGGTCGCACTGAATGAAGTAGATGGGGGACGGGAAGGTGTGGAAACCGATGACTTGTCGTTCGACAGTTCAGACAAGTTGAAGTCGGGTGGTGGTGGAGTACTTAGCAGGCTTTCTTCGGTTAATGGAGGGGAAGAGAGAGGGAAGGTGGATGAGAGTGCTGTGGAAGAGGATGATTCTGAATGGGTGCTTGGCGGGGTGGAGCGAGCAACTGAGAGTTGATCCTTGAGGATGGACATTTCCACCCCGGCATCTTCGACCAGCTGTCAGCGGCAGGGGTAGGGAAACACCATCAAGCGCACCTCGTAGTTCATCCCTTAACCGTTGACATTCCTCCTCTAGGCTAGCTTTGTCGAGGAGCTCGTGCTCGAGAAGAATTTTCTCTTCTAGTACGCGGGAATACTTTGTTTCGACGTCGGCCAAAGTGGAGGTGACTGCGCGCTCGTTTCGTTCGAGGTTGTCGTTACCCATTTCGAGTTCACGGAGCTGGACCTTGAGCTTCTGGGACTCTTGCCTTACTGTATCTAATTCGCGCTGCAAAGAGGTGGTGGTTGTGTTGTGAGTGGTCTGAAGGGACATGAACTTGGACTGGGACAGAGAGGTTCAGGATGTGCTGTTTGGGACGAACGACGACAAACCTTCCATTCGTCCCTCTCTGTTTCGACACGGGAAACCTTGACCTTTAGATCCTGCTGTGCTTTCTCTGTGCGTTCGATTTCCTTGATGAGCTCCTCCTCGAGTTCCTTGCTGGAGGTGTGGAATTCATCGAGCTCAGCTCTAGTTTCTGTGAGCATATCTACGACCTCATAATATTTCGCTTTCCAATCTGTGGGGGAAGAATAGCTCATGGAGGGGTGAGGTGGAGGAGTGATGGCAGGGTGAGGTCGACATACTTGATCTGGTTGTCGTCAAGGGATGCCATTACTGAATTTCTGCGTAGAGCATCTACGGCGGAGAGAACGACGGTCATAGACCCTGTAGAATAAAATACAGACTAGAAAAACAAGCACTGAAAGAGAACGACGAGGGTTGCAACCAACCACGATCCCTGAGTGATTACGTAATATGATGTTTTACAGATTCTCTGGTTTGGCGCACTTGCGCCTCTCTATCCTCCCCGTTCGCGGACACCGCATCTCTTGCCACGACACCGGTTCCATCGTTGCACCTGTTCTAGAGCGTCAGTAGCAGTGGACGGGGCGGTGGCATGCACCCACCAGCCTCGCTCGTGGCGAAGATGACGCCGAGGTCGTTGCGTCCGGTTGTGATGTAGTAGCTGCGCGAGTCTCCGAGGGAGATCTGCATCCGAAATGGTCAGACGACGCGCAGTGTGGGGAGGGCGACTGACGACGAGACCCTTGACGACATCGCCGCCGCGAAAGCAGTCGGCGATCTTAACCTTGTCCTTTTCTGTGGCCCGGATGTCCTGGGTGCGAATTACGCCTGTGAACTCTTCGCCGGGGGGGAGGGGGATGCCGTCTACGACGGATATGGCGACGACGGCCTGGAGAGGGGAGAGACGGGTGACGGTGCCGAGGATGAGGGAGTTGGGGGCGGGCGGGTGTGGTCGCTGGCGGTGT
>JBBPRH010000578.1:0-13100 GCA_038092915.1 Boletus pseudopeckii | reverse complement strand
GAACAGCACACAAAAGCCACGAGATCCCAACTCAACCGATCAACGAGGAGAAGATAGTTTCGAAGAGTATTATAAATTTATCAGCGTGATCATACGGACTATGTTCTGGTGAGACTTCCTCTTTTCCATGACTGGAATCTGCATTAACATTTCCCCCCAGGTTCCCCATCGGTAAGAAGTTCGGTTCTCGTCGTTCAAAGTACTTATTTCGGGCTATCGCAAAGCATTTGTGCTCTTGTTCCTGCCATTCTGCATCACGCACATTCTCATGTATGCAGGGCATTCAGTACCCTCTGCTTTGAGTGTCTTCGCTGATGCTTGCGTTTCAATATTGGGTATGTTCTAGCAAGTGTTGCGATGATCGTCATATTAATAACTTTATAGGCTTCGTGAACGTTGCCCTGCTCCGCAATACATTCCGGGTCATTAGTCCTGTGTACCATGGTCCTCGTGCGATGAACGATGTCACAGAAACGGTGGAGACTTTCGGACACGACGCGTCCGGTGAATCGCCGATCGCCCCGCAGCCTACATTCGGTTCACAATCCGCGATCCCGTCGTATGAGAGCAATCATCGAACGCACAAATCCACGCAGTCGTCTTCAAGTCACTCTGACAGCTCTTCCTGGGTTGGTGTATACCCGAACACCGAGCTCTCCAGTGCAGAGAAAGCGAAAGCATCGTACGAGTCCACTCAGACAAAGGTGGTGTTGAATGGCATCATGCCTCCTGTAGAGCTTAATCGCTACCCCCACGTCATTTCGCCCCAGATGAACACCAAGAGACATGATATAAAATTTCAATCCAAGATAATCGTTGGTTTGCCATCACGCACGGCGCGCCTTGGTCCCTACCCTCCCCGTGTTCCCTTCGTGACAGGAGATACCCTGGACGAGCCTTTAACACAGGATGAGGCATGCTCGCTCCAACCGATGGAAGACACAGACGACCTTGGGAAAGGGGCGAAGGAGCCGACCTTGGAGTCCAAAGCTCCGCTCGCAGTGAATCACCCACGTAGTTTAGTTCCTCGGCTCAAAGTCAATACCTGGAGTCTTGGAATTGCGGACGATTCAAATCACAAGGTTTGGCCACTTCCTCGAGTCCCAGGGCCGAGCAACGGTGGACGATACACTGTCGGTTTCTACCCCTTCGCTCCACGACGTCTGCCTGCTCGGAGTGCAATGACCATGTCTTCCGTCTGGTCAGAAGAGAGTGGATCCACGAAGGGCCCTTCCCCAGACGCGGAGACCCAAGAAACATACTGGCCGCTGGCAGCTGATATGGTCGTTCCTAAAGTAGTGCTGGGCGATCAAGCAGACGTGGGAGAGGTGATTAGACAGTCAACTCCTCCTTACTCTCATCCCGAGACGCCCCTCCGTAGGGAGTCCGCGCGATCAGGGTCGTACCGAAACTTTCGGCCCCCTTCACGGATATGTCGAACGTCAACGATAGTATTTGCACCCAATTACAGTGTTGTTTGAGGGATGTTTATTGGTTGTGGTGTACTTGTACTTGGACTATTTATTAGAAGTCGATCGTCACTCGTGTGAGTTGCTGCATCCTCGCAAATACATACAACTCAACACGGCTCGGTTAACACGACCTGTTCATGGCATTGTCGCACCTCAGCGCATATCTCAACAGGTCCACGAAACATCTCGCCGATGGCGCTGTCAAAAGCACGTCCCGTTTACCTCCCTGCGCCCGGATATGAAATTTAACCCTCGACCCACTGGCAGTCCTCCGCATGGAAGGCGCGAACCCTCCCAGCCGAGCACCCATCACTCTCCTGAAGTTACATACACAAGAAGACGTTAAAGAAATCGCAACTGGATGCGACGCAGACATTGGCGGCACATCCACTCTCAATTTCGCGCTGGACGAGTCTCCGGAACGAAACAAGGGTAGTGGAAAACCCGCCACCGCTCGTTTTTGGGGGGATATCAAGCTCGCGGTGCGTCCAGAGTTTCAAGGGAGGATTCGAGGCGGTTATGCAGGGTTCAGGACAAAGGTACGCATTGGAGCGCAGAACGGACCCCTCTTTCTCTGTCGTGGGGAGAGGTCGTCCTGTTCGTGATGAAGCGAATGGTGATGGGTAGCCTTTTTTTCGGACGCTTAGCCCCGGCCGTCGTTGTTTGGAGAGATGTGCGACGACGTGTCGAACCATCAATATCTCGGGTTGCGATTGCGCCTCGGCGGAGATCCTCGGACGCGAAATTCTTACTATGTGAACTTGCAGACGGACGGCCCCGTCACGACCGACCTTTGGCAGCACCGCCTGTATTTCAAACGAAATGATGGCGGTTGGGAGGACATCTTTGTGCGTTACCTGCCATCTGGTTTTCGTGTGTCCACGTTCACATATGTCCATCACAGGTCCCGTTTGACAACTTCATTCTTACAAACACCGGCGAATTGGTCCAGCATCAGATAACCATGTTTCGTCAGCGGATCCGAACTGTCGGCATTTCAATGTTGGGAGGCAATAGTGGAGTGTCAGGATTTTATGACCTTGGGATTCATTCGATAAGAGCCGTCAACGAGGAGGACGTTTCTAGACCGCCATGTGAGTTACTACCTACGAATCAACACTTGCCTGACAACCAGCTCTATGGTTAGTGCCCGAGAAAGATCCTTCTCAAGGCGCATGATTGGCAACTATGTTACTTGATTGCACAGCTTCCGTTCTCTACTCTTCTGCCAGCTACGTCTAATAAAAGTGTTTTCACTCACATTTTAATGGTGCATAGAGAAGCATAAGCTATATATACAAGTGCAATCCTGCAATACCAGGAATCGGCGAGGATAAAGTGCAGACCTTCAACGAAGGTGAATCCCTGTAATGTACAAAATCCCAAGGAAAGCAAGTTAGGAGTAGAATGAAACGGGGGTAGCTAGAAAAACACTGGAAGGGGAAATGATTCCAGAGGGTGTCCAGATATCAGACAACTACGCAACCACCACAGCATCCACTGTGATCACCGTCGCCTGAGTCTTTGGCACCGTACACACCCGGTGCGCCCGAGTTGGCCATCACGGGCCGGCCGGTTTGTTGTTCCTGCGATGTTGTTTCAGGCGACGTGAGATATCAGCGCAGTAGAAATTTTACCTTGTTGTACTTCCTGATCTCACGCACGAGATTGCTGAATGCCTCATCGACGTTGATACGCTGCTTGGCCGAGGTCTCGATAAATTTGCAGCCGAAATGTTTGGCGAGGTCGCGACCCTCTGGCATGTAAAATGAGCATGGTCGCGGTGGAAAGAGCGTGTGGCCCTACCGTTCATGCCAACTTGGCGTTCGTATTCGAGATCACATTTGTTGGCTACGACAATGACAGGGAAGGAGTCCTGGTCCTTGACACGAAGAATCTGTTGGTGGAATGTATTGATTTCCTCGAACGAGTTGCGCGACGTGATGGAGTAGACGAGAAGGAAGCCTTCGCCTGTGCGCATATACT
This sequence comes from Boletus pseudopeckii, assembly GCA_038092915.1. NCBI lineage: Eukaryota > Fungi > Basidiomycota > Agaricomycetes > Boletales > Boletaceae > Boletus > Boletus pseudopeckii. Next base: position 9,642 of record JBBPRH010000578.1, on the reverse strand, counting down.
GTTCGCGCATGGCCCTGTGCATGATAGACGTTGATTATCATTTGAGCGATGTGACTCGTGCAAAGTAAACGTACCCGTATTCCTCTTGCCCGGCAGTGTCCAGAACGTCGAGCAGCGCGACCTCATCGTCGATGACGCACTGCTTGCGGTATGAATCTGAGGACGAGGGAATGAGAACGTGCTTGGAATAGAAAGACCGACGAGAAGCTAGGTACCCTCGATAGTTGGGTCATACTCGTCGACGAAGTGGCTTTGGATGAACTGGATGGTCAGGGCGGATTTGCCGACACCTGAACAATGGATTCTTGAGAGGATGCCGGAAAGTGAACGCAGGGTGCTCACCACCACCACCGACGACGACAAGCTTATACTCTCTCAAGAATTGTGCCTGGCAGCGGAGTCAACGTCAAGCAGGGGCGAGGAGTGGACTCGCGTACTCTGGACATGGCACCTCGCACGAAAAGTAAAAGGACAAAAACAAGGAAGACGGGACCGGGAAATGGAGGAAGACGGGAGAAAGGTGCAGATAATAGTCCCACTGGACGATATTTGATGCTCGTTATAGTCTTGTCTCAAACACCAAATAACGCCACATCAACTTCACACAGCTCTCATCATGCACATGTATCAAGTCCAGTACCGATCAGATGATTTGATAGCATCTAAAATACAACTTTTTTTTCACTCTGAATAGGCTTGTCCTATTCTCGTCAAGCATCAGAATGCGTAATGTGTCATAACTCCCTTGTTTATAGCCCAAGCATCCTCGAACAACTTGACAGCAGACTCAGGCAAGGGGCCGTTCGCACTATGAATCATGTCATCACTCAGCAGATTCGCAGAGTTCGACAGGGCTCACCTATCGCGCAGGTTCGCCTGCAACTGTGAAACGTTACTCGCGCCTATGATTACCGCGTCCCCATGCTCTGGCTTGAGCCCTGAGTGGTGTTGGAGCCATCGTAGAGCGGCATTCGCGAGAGAGATCCCGTGAGCATCCTGACGGGCAGCGATCAGTACAGAACACGTAAGAATCACGGGAATGGATAACTCACAAAGCCCTCCTTCAACTTCAACACTGTGGGAAGGAGCGGTTCATACTTGGTTCGCAACATGCCCGCGACCCAGGACACACTCGCGTCAAAGCGACCACCAGGTGCATCCATGTCTTTGGCTGAAAGGAACCTGTTCGTAAGAAGACCACTCCTGCAATGTGTATGCAGAAATCAGTATATCGATGCACCCCTCAAATGTTATACACATGCGCAAGTGGGCTGTAAGCATAAAATCTCATGCCAAACTTGCGCAGGCATGGAAAGAGTTCGAGCTCGACTCCGCGTTCGAGCGCATTGTAGACCCCTTGATATACAGTGGGCTTCAACCACCCGCGTGCCGACGAAAGAGTCGCGATTTCTGCTACCTCCCACGCGTTGAAATTGCTCAGCCCGAATTCTTCGCTGTACTTGTAATTAGCCACCAAAGGGTGTAATCGCAATATGGAGACCAACAAATGTCCTTCTTTGTATAAAGTGTTGATCGCAACCAGTGTCTCCTCAATCGGAGTGCCAGAACGGTCAGGAGCATGTAGATACAAGGTACGGATCTTGTGCGGTGCAATCGCCACGACAGATTCTTGCAGGCGTGCACGGAGGGCGTTCAGTGTTGCAGGGGACTCCGCGTTTGGGAAGATCCTATTAATGTCTAGACTGAGCGCTTAGGTATTTGGCAATCACGCACTTGGTGTCAATTCTGCATCTCTTGATGTCAATCTGACCGAGCATCTGTTCAGAAGTGCCAGCTCCATAACCACGTGCAGTATCGATAACCAGAGGGCAATCGGGGGCGTGAAAGCCAACGTATGCATCGATGATGGTCTGGGCATCCTGTGTGGTGTTGCAGCGAGCGCCTGAATTCGCAGGAGAAGGCGGTGCAGTGCTAAAGCTGCCGGAACCCTGTGGCGACCAATGAGAAATCAATCAATCACCATTGAAATGAGGAAACCTACATAGACGAGGTGAATACGGGGAGTGGCCATTGAGAACTGAGAGATCGGACATGCAGGCGATATTTATCCCCCACAAGATCTTTTTGCCAAGGACGCTTTGTCAGTGGCCACCGTATTTGCACCGCAATTTGGCGGCGTGCATAAGATATGAGTCAAGTCTTGTGCGAAAAAACGGCAGAGCTGGTGCCCTTGAGTCAGGGGGCCCATCATCGTTATCACCGCTCTAATCTCGATAGTTGTGCTGCGCAATATTTATAAATCTTGGTTGGAAGGTGGCACAAAACTCTTATCAAGTACATCTTACCTTTTGATGGAATTGACGACTCGCTGCGTTCAGAGTCTAGTCTCACCTTGAAGACCTGTAAGACGAGACATGACTTGCACGCCTCTTCTACCGTAGCGACAAGCGTGCAACCATGCCGGTACAACGCCAGTTACATGAGGTAATCGGGAATCAGTGCTGCTGCGCCAGTATAAACAGCAAAGCCCGTTCCAATTTGATCTGTCCCTTTGTGCGATCTACTACAAGGTTTCTGCGCCTGCCAACATGGTCGAGTCTCATGCCCTCTTTAAACACATATTCGCTCAAACTAGGCAAAATGTCGAACTACTCATGGCTCACAGGCAGATTTCGGAGACCGATGGAGAAGAAATCTTGTCAAGGCTCTTTGTGCACACTGAGAGACACTTGGAGGAATCATCAGTTGTATCGTTGACGCAACAGACGCAGCGTTTGAATATGTCACCTGCTCCGACCAAAGTGGAAGCACGGGCAATTTGGGGGTGGTCTAGCGAGGTACGCCGATGGGTGTTTGTGTGTCGTGTGTCGTATTGACGAAAAGGTGTAGGATCCCAACGATCTGTCGTTTGAAGCAGGAGAAGTGATAGAGGTCTTCACGGAAACGAACGCAGACTGGTGGACGGGATGCAATCGAACGGGTAAACAAGGCTTGTTCCCGTCCAATTATGTGGAAAAGCTGCCAGCTCGAAACTTGTCTCCGATCCTAGTCCCTGAGCCCCGCAAGTCGATGATGTCTGTCCATTCCAAGGGATCTGTAGAGCACCGACATTCTTCTCCTGCCCTACCACACCCGTCGCCCTTGGCACCGCCACATTCACACTACCCGCCTCCGGCCGGGTACTATCCACCCGCTGGACCGCTTCCGGGTGCAGTCAATTATTCTTACGAGCCGTCTACTGGCCCGCCGACGTCACAGCCGGTGCCACAGCAAGCGGCAGGGAAGAAGAGCAAGTTCGGAGGACTCGGACAGGTGGTGAGTGTGGTCGGGTGTTGACTTGATGGGAACGTGACCAAGCATCATTAGATGGCGCAATCTGCAGCTGGTGGAGCAGGGTTCGGTGCTGGTGAGTGCAGTGTGGGAGCGTGATCACCGAGCATGACTGACGGATAGATCCAGGTGCTGCGATTGGAAGTGGACTCGTGAACTCAATCTTCTAGAGTGATGTAGGGTAGTTGCTAAGCATGGGAAATTGAAGGCGTAATTGTGGGAATATATTACTGAATTAGCAAGTCACAGGGGATGCTGACAGATGCGGTGGATGTGCTGAGGAAATCGGCAGGCTATATTATCGAAAGGCAGGTCCCCGTCCATGCACTTCCCCCACTCTCCCTCTCCGTTCCGGGCTCGCTCCTTCCTCTCCTCCTCCCACTTCCCCCCAACAAACAATGTCTGTACCAGACTCAAATCAGTCTCGTCGCCTCATCAAAGTCATCGTCATATCCGACTATGTCTGTCCTCTCTCCCTCCGTCTCCGCCCCTTCTCATCTTTCCCAGATGTGCACCTTCTGCTACATAGCCAACAAGTCCCTCCATGATGCCATCGAGGCCTGCTGCGATCTTCCCATTCGTTTCGACGTCGAATTCCGTCCATTCACTCTTATGTGTTCGTCCTCTCTGTACGCCATCGACAACAAGGGTCTCAGCCGCCGTGCCTATCTTGTCAAAAAGTTTGGCAAGGAGCAAGCAGAGGCAAAGTGGAAAGTTGCATCAGACATGGCCCAAAAGGCCGGCTTGAAAATGTGCGTTTTCTTGAGATATCAATCGCCATATTCCACGAATAATCCCCCACACGTAGCGCGGAAGATGGTGTCATCTGTCGGTCAACCCAAGCCCACAGGCTCTCCGTGAAATCCTATCAGGTCGGCGGGCAGGCAATGCAGCAGCAGCTAAATTCTCTCATCTTCGACGCATGCTTTGCAAAGGGTGAGGATATCAGCGGCGACAGTTTCCTCGCAGATGTGGCCGTCAAGGTTGGCCTCATGAATAGAGGGAGGGTATGTTTCCAGTTTTACACAATTTGCTTTGCTCAGATTTCCTCAAGGCAACCGAGTTTCTCAAGTCCACCGAAGCTCTGGATTCTGTAGAAAAGATGATCGAGGCTGCTAGAGCGAACGGCGTCAATGGCGTACCGTTCATCATCATTGATGGAAAGTGGGCCTTGAACGGTGTCCAATCTAAGGAATGCTACGTTCAGGTTAGTTCGTTCTTCTTCCATGTTTCCCCTTGCGAATGTCTCTGGCAGATCTTTCGAAAGTTGGCTCAATCATGCACCTCTCCCGCCCTCACGAGTCTGGCCAAGACATGTCACGATATCACCGATCCAATAATCGCTGCCGCACTCTCTGTACAATGACCGTTTCCGTCTTCCACGCTCTCCAGTATCTTCCACCTGTGTTTGTTTTGTTTTGTTTGCATTGCGCCGGATTGTCCAGTATGTCCAGTGCTACGTTCCATGCTCGCTATTTACACATTTTCCAATCTCGACTTTCCCCTAGGAGTTTATTACGAGCTGAGTTGTGTACATATGTTCGTGCGATTACAAAGCATGGACCCGCCGTTCCTTAATTTCTATTTCTGTTTCTTACTCGGATCCGAATTCCTTGTCGCCTGCTAGTACAATGTCTCAGTTGTTTTAGAATTGCCTCGTACAGTTTCTACTGTCAGGTGAACGATGCAATAGTTCGCCTTGAGGTGAGTCAGCAATCAATTTTCCTATACCCCGGTGATCATGCTTCATAATGCTTGTTGACAAAGGATACACATTTCCCGACCTATTTATGTCGTTGTAACAGGCACGGAGCATAGTGCTCCCACATTCACGCTACTGGAATCAAAGTTTGAGTTTGTGGTCAGCCACGACCCCTGCCATCATACTGTTGGAGGGTGCCACGCCCTTTCGGTGACTCGTCGGAGACATTTACTGCTTGCGCGGTAGGAGACCATTCGGGTACACCGACGTGGTGGTTGAGAATGTCCGACTCACCCCGCGCTAGAGACCAGATCATGAAGGGTGATGAAGAGAGGGGTGTTCCATGATGCCGCTCTCACGAGAATGCTTCTTTCCATCGTCCCAAATTGGTTGGTACGGGTGAGTTAGTACTATGTTGGTTTGAAAACCCAGATGCTACGCCTGCGATACATACATGAAGTCAAAGCACTTACCGTCACTTTTTCTTCTCGTGACTTCTGGCCAGAAAAGCTTGGCTGCCTGCGAGCCCTCTGCTATTCTGATCGGTGGTCCTGTGAGTATTACTTAAATCACACACATGTTTACCTAACTAACCTACCATTGTCGATTATCAACTTATAATAGCTCGAGTCTTTGCTTGGCATTGGAGACTGCCGCCGGTTCTTCAAGTTCTTTGTCCAATCCCTGTTATCCACTGGAAGTGATCATGCCACACGATTATCGCTGTATTCATAGTTTGTCTCACAGTCAACTGACCGGTCCATCCTACCCCCGCTGCAGTTGAGGTCTATATAAGTGGTACTCGTTCCCCGTTCACCCATACATCGACATGGTTCGCTTCATGCCTTGGAATTCGATGCACACTCTGGTGGCGGTTGGCGTGGTGGTGGTCTCTGCTCTCACTCTACTCAAAGGGCGACGACGGATGGTCCGAGGTGTTCGTCTCCCTCCTGGACCTGTTCCTCTCCCGCTCGTTGGGAATTTTTTTAGCATAGACGCTAAGAAACCTTGGATGACCTACGCTGAAGGGGCAACTCGTTACGGTCTGTTCTCATCCTTTATTGATCTATCGTGGTAGTCGGAGCCTCACCTTGAAGCAACAGGTGATATCTTCATGATCCGCGTGCTGAAGCAAGATATCATTATAATCAACTCGAAGAAATTTGCCAAGGATCTCTTCGACCGCCGATCTCGTATATACTCAGATAGGCCTTACATTGCTACGAGAGATCTGCACGTCATCACTCTTTTTTCATTAGTATATCTAACTTGAATTTTGATCTCTTAGATTCGGCTGGTCCTTCAACTTTGGCTGGTCTCAATATGGTGATCAATGGCGCTTACAGAGGAGAATGTTTCATCAAGCCTTCAGAGCTGAGGCCACTCTCGGTTTTCATCCAATTCAGCTGAGAAAGGCGAGCCAGCTCATCTTGGATATTCTCGGTGCACCTCATGATTATCCCATGCACATCCAAAGGTGAGTGTCGCTTGGTTAAGCAAGTACACGTCCCAACTGAGAAATACGTCCAGGTTTTCTGCAGCTGTGATCATGTCGATCGTGTACGGCTACGAAGTTGCCCCTATTCACGACCATCTCGTTGAGCTTTTCGAACGTGGGAACGCCCTGGCCATGGAGGGCCTGACACCAGAAAGAGCGTCCATCATCGACGCTTTCCCTTTTCGCAAGTGATTTCCTTTGTTGTGCTACCATCATGCTGATCAACATCTCAGTCCTCAGCTTGCCAGAGTGGTTCCCGGGTTCTTTTTTTAGACGCAAGGCAGTGGTGTCCAGGGAATGTGCCACGCAAATGATAGCAGAACCCTTTGACTACGCTACTAGTAGCAAACGCGAGGTGAAATTTGTACTCATCCAGGTCCACACTCGGGACTCATTAAAGGCAGGCCACGGGTAGCAGTGTGTCGGCAGTGGCGCTTGATCTTTTGAAGTACACCAAAGACGTTGATGATCCTTCACAACTTCAATTATTGAAGAATACATGTGCAACAGCTTTTGTAGGTAAGTCATATGGTGAGGGATAAATTGGTGTAGTTCGTTGATCAACTTTAATCCGATAGCTGGCGCAGAAACTGTCAGTTTGAATGTGTGTGGATGTATGCAACAACTCAGTTTTTTTCTTGTAGACCACGTCAACATTGCAGTGTTTCATGCTTGCCATGCTACAGCATCCGGAGGTGCAAGAACGGGCACAGGCAGAGATTGATGTGGTCGTTGGCACAAATCGGCTTCCAAACTTTGATGACAGGCCGAACCTGCCTTACGTTGAGGCTATTTTGATGGAGACACTGAGAATGTACGCTGTTGCACCCCTCGGTAAGTATTTCGACCCTGGTACTTGCATCAATTATTGAGTTTCCCCTAGCCATTCCCCACGCTGCGACAGACGATGACGTTTACGAGGGTGTTTTTATTCCAAAAGGTGATAATATAATAAATCTGAGGTATATCTGTCGACTCACCTTTCATTGTGCATGTTAGGATCTGCAGTAGTGGCAAATATTTGGTTGGCACGCAACCTCTTGTATTTCCTGGATCTTGATACATGACTTTGAAGGGCGATGCATCATAACGAAGATGACTACCCAGAATCTGACATCTTCAAACCTGAAAGATTCCTTGTAAACGGGATGCTCAACGGAGACAAGTCCACTGACAGCCTTGCTTTTGGCTTTGGAAGGTATTTCGACATCCCCCTATTCTTTCAATTCCGCCGCCGACCCTGCTCGTCAGGCGCATGTGTCCAGGTCGTTACACTGCTGACAACTCAGTCTGGGCTGGAATCGTGTCGATTTTGTACGCATTCAAGATAACAAAAGCCGTCGACGAACAAGGCGCAGAGATCGATTTTGAACCGACTTTCAGTACCGGGGTGACTACGTAGGTACTTTCAATGGCCATTGTCCTTTGATTTGCATCTTTCGCAGGTATCCCGAGCCATTCCCGTGCTCTATTACGCCGCGATTGTCGAACATCGACATCCACAAGCTTTCAACGGAAGACATTTGAGTTATGAGTTCCTGTTGACATCACAAGACGAGTGATTTAACCAATTATGTATGGAGGTTCTGTGCACTTGTATTACCATGCTACCGCGACCCGCTTTCGAATGTACGCGACTGAATCAGAATAAGAGGTAATAACGATCTAAATTCTCGAGGAACCTGCTCTGCGATGTCGGTGTGTTGAAGCGGACGAAAATTCAAACAACAGCGGGACATTGAAAGATCCACCTGAACGAGAGGAGGTTGCGATCGCGTGACTCCAGTGTGCCGTGTTCGCGTCTATCGCTCGACACTTGCACGGAAGCGATCAGCGTCAATCATAACAGGAACAGGGGTGAGAGCGGCGATCAGGTTTCGGAGATGCTAATGCAATACGACTGCCGTGTTGAGGTTACTCCACTACAAATTCCTCGCACCAAAAGTGGGTCACCGCCCAAGTTGAATGAGGCTGCAAAGTCAAACTTGTGCCTCTCGACAAGCATGTGCAACTTGGCATTTCCGCCAGCCACAAAACATGTACCAACCCAAACTTGGCAATTTTGCCATGGCCAGCCTTAGCATGCATGGAAACGCCCAAGCAAGCCTAGTGAAGAAGGAGCAATTGTCTTTTCAAATTTCTTTGACTCTGTGCTGGCAGGGGGTGGAATTGGTCCAAATGTGGTTCACTGTGGTTTGCATATCCGACCTGAGTCGCAGGCACGCTCAGTAGCGCTGTGCAGACCAGTGTCTAACATATTAAACACCATCTGGATTCTGATAGTACCGTCTGACTAGCAACATCGTCATTGTAAATAATAGTGTCCGTGGTCTACGGTACATTGGCATGTGACTTGGATTAGAATGAGCTGGGGGGAACTCGACGTCAGGCTCGAGCGAGGAAAGACAAGAAAATGGACGGTACACTATCGATAGCGCTCAATATGCTTATGCCTTCCACTTGCGCAGAATGTCCTCAAGCCCGCTACGGATACGGTCGGATGAAACATGCGGTGGCAACAAGCCGCTCGCCCTGAGCTTGTCAACTGCTGCCAGCACCCAGTTCTGACAATTCCAGTCCTCCCTGCCTCGATGCACCACCACCTGCTGCATCAAACGTTCGGCCTCGGCTGACCTAGCGAGCTCAATGTTGCCTAGGGAGAGACAGCCCCTGTAGGCGTCTGCCAGTATTTCCATGCACTCGTATTCTGTCCGGGAGTACGCGAAGGTGTCGGTGTTGCCGATGGCTTGGTAGCATGTGCCCCAGTGGTCGACCTGCTCGGCACCTTCTCTGCCAGAGCTGCTTGCACTCAGCGACTGTGGGGTTGCATTCGATATGAGGAAGAGGGCCCAGTGGAGGGGTACGCGTTGGCCGTCGGACGAACGGCCGCGCCAGTAGTGAGCTACGCAGAGGGTGAGGGTGTGGGTCGGTGTGCACAAATCAGACATGATTGGGTGCGGAGAGAGAGAGCATCGATAGTAGAGGGTTATATACGCTGGATACTGCTATCTACGCCGTGCTAGTACGATAAAGCAAAGGAGGACAAAGCATGTGGAGCTCGAGGTTCGTGGGCGTGAATGGGCGGTGGAGTTCCCGCGCCACCGCTTCAGAGTGCAAGCGGGAGCAGTAGTGAGTATTCGCTCGGTTTGGG
>JBBPRH010000577.1:0-13106 GCA_038092915.1 Boletus pseudopeckii | reverse complement strand
TTCACCCCAACCATTTTTTTCCATCGCCCTGTCCCTTCCTTTCCCCCCCCCCCCCCCCCCGTGCTCACTTGTTCTCCCATTCGCTGTACCTACACCACCCAGCTTTGTGTCAGTCAACATGTATCACCGATAGACCATTTGACAAATCCCACCGAGTTGATTCTCATGCTCTGGCCGCCAGCGGGACACTGTCCTTGCCCGCCATCTTCAGTACCACAGCAAGCGTCACACCGTCCTCGATCGCCTGGGATGCGCCCTGTGTACACGTCGACGACTACTCGCGGCAGGAACAGGTGAGCGGCATCGCCAATCAACACGACCCGTCCACTTTGGCTGACCCAGCTGGGTAGTGGGTCGTGAACGATGAGCTTTTAATCCACACAAGATGGCGCCTTGGAGCACACCGTGGATCCCATCCCTTGACGATCTCCAACACGTCTTTGATGCGTCCGGACAGGGACCACACCATCGACATACTCGGTATCCATCAGCGCCAGCAAGGTACAGCGCACGAATCAATCCTCACTTGTGTGTAATCACCCACGCTATCGATTTCCCTCCGCGGGAAGACGAAGCGAGTAAATGAACGTCTTTACATAGGGTACCGTTGAGCCTCTCTCTCTCAAAAAAAAAAAAAGTGTCGACGACGCACTTTCCAATCCATCCTTGCAAAGAAAATCTGTGCGCGGATCGGTATCCACCCCGCGTTCCTCGGCATCAAACCACGCTCGATAAATCGCATGCCCAGATGGACGGGGTCGATCATCGTATCCCTGTCGAAAATCCGTCATCATGCCGCAGATTCGCCCCCCCTTGGGACGTAAATGGTAATTTAAAAAAAATTTCACCAACACGTAGCTGCGCCCACGACTTCTCCCTGTAATCTTTCGCCCGAATCGAGGACGACGATGGCCGTCTCGCGCGCGTCGTCCTCCCAGTACTCCACGACGTCTGACGTCGACGCCAAGTGACTCTGCATGGCGGAAGAGGACGTCGTGAATGCGCGCGCGGTGACCTGCGTACGTATGACTGCCGAACATGGGTGAGGGCAGGGGTTGACGTTGATGAGGCCACCCAATCGCAGCTCCAGCGCATGTGCACAGATCCCCCATAGTCTGTGAGCACGATCAGCCGAGCCACCTCGGACGCTACTCGTCGTGGAGGCCCCAACGAGGGAGAATACGACCAGCGTTGGCGCTGAGGCTAATCAAAGCATTTGCGTTGGCGCGTCTCATGGAAGAAAGTTGTCCGTGGCCAATGACATGGATCAACCAGTTGAGCAACGTCACATGAATGCGTGCTCACCGAGTGTCCTGAACGTCTTTTCCAGCACGACGACGTCGTGCCCCTTGCGCTTGCATTCGATGGCACATCCAAGACCGGCATACCCGCCACCGACGATGATCACCCGGTTACAGAATTGTCCGTCAGCGTCGACATGCTCGTGTGTGTGGCTGTCTCCAAAAGACTGGTCGTTCCAGCCTTTTTCTTTTAGGCTTGGGTTTTTATCCCTTTTGGTGGTACCGCTTATACTTTTTTTTTTTTTTCGTGCGATAGGTCGGACAGAGATGAAAAAACGTCCGCACATCGGCCACCGCCCCCCAAAAAAAGGAAAGGCGTCCTCGTTACTCCACGCGGGGCTCATTGTTCCATGAAACCTTTTGGCGAGGTAAGCGAGCAAGTATCAAAAGCAGACGGCGGTGGTGCGAGAAAGAAAGGCTGGGGGGGGGGGACTGTAAGTGACCTGTACTCTGCCGCCGCAGTCTCGTCTGCCATGGCGAAGAGGGAACCTTGTCGATGTCAAAAGAAGCGTCGAGGCACACCGACACCAGCTGTCCATCTATGGCAACCCCGATCGGATTGCCAGCGTCGAGTCGGTAAAAATGGACTAGCGACATTCGGAGATAAACGATCGAGGATGTCCGCAAACGTGGGTAACCCTCCTCGCAACGGCTGGCCCGGAGACGTCGGCAAGAGAGGCGAACGACCCCTTTTTGGGGGACGTTGGCACGTCACCACGATCGTCGGGGATTCGCTAATCCGTCGGGCTTGGTTCAATCGCTTCCAGGACGCGCGCGTTTCCCATTCCAGAGCGCTTGTACTTCAATATTCAACGACGTTGGACGTGTCGTTGAAATGAACGCACGGAAAAAAAAAAAAAAAAAAAAAAAGGGATGTCTTGTGGGCTTGCTCATCCGTAGTGGATCGACCTCTAATCAATCTAGGCTGGGGCACAACGCGGATCCCATCGATGATTATCTTGGAGGGTTCTTCTGCCCGACCATCGAGCCAGGTGTGGCGTGTGTCGAGCAAAGACTGTCTCGCTTGCGAGTGATCAACCCACGAAACACCTTTTTTTCTTGTCTCGTCTCGAGGAGGTAAACATGTGGACGGTTTCGCCTAGGACAGGTGAGCTAGATATGCCAATTACTTTTCCGAGACGCTTACCGATCCATCTACGCACAGATATCGTCGTTAAAGGAGCCCTGCTCGATAGGTTTCATAGCCAGACGTTTTTTGGCGTGTTAGCATATCCCTGCGATTCGGTCAGAATACATATGTTGTACACGAGTCATCGTTCATATATTTGTGCCCCTCCCATTCTGATGTCATCCACGACGACCACCAGGTCCGCTTCATCAACATCGCCATCTCACCCCAACCACTGAGTCTACTTCATCTTTCCAAGAACACGCGACTTCTTTTTTTTTCCGCTGACGCCGAGTTACTGTTGTACTAAGAAAAAAAAAAACCCTCTGCATCGTAAGCGATATATGTGCCAAACAACAGTTCGTGCAGCAGGTCAGAAGCAAACGAAGTCAATGGCACCCGCGGGTGTAGACGTCGAAGCGGACGATCGTCGGTCTGAGCTCAAGAACGAGAACAATTTAAAGGGAATAGGAGTAGGATACCCACACACGGTCCTACGCAACGTGTCGTGACAAGGGATAGCTCCGCGAGTGATCCGTACCAAACCAACTCGGAGCCAATCCAATCCAACAATCACGTCCACGTCGTGCAAACTGGACGTGCCAGGCGGCCCAGTGGCATGAAACGCGTGGAGGAACGCATGTTTTTTTTTTTTTTTTTTCTTTCGATGCGGGGGAGGGGGGAATGGAAAACGTACCCCTGAGGCGACGCGTTCACGACCCATCTGGCAGGCATCCGAGTCGTGGCCATTTCTGAGCGTATGCCAAGACCGCTGCCGATGATTGACGATCTTGATACCGTAGCAGAGGATGAATCGGCGACGAAGAGAGAGGAGACGATGCCTGGAGCAAATCATATATTGTGGGCGATGAGCGAGAAAACCCCTCGAGGGACCAACTCTACGCTCGAGTTCATTCGACAGACCGTTCATCGCAGCTGCACAAGACGCCGACACCGCAGACCGAAATGCTGGGTCAGTGTCGAGAGGAGAGTTTAATGCCAACTTGAGTGGTGACGCACTGGCAAGGGTTCGTTGGACCCTTGTTCATCCCGCCAGCTTCGAGTAACGTTGAGTCAGGACGTATCAGAGGCTCGAAACCGTTGTGGACAAGGTCAAAAAGGTCTCGCGCCAATCGCCAAACTCCCCCGTGACGCATCATACCATTGATCATCTTCGTCTTGAACACTGGGATCGAAACCTCCTGCTATCTGGCGATCAGCATCAAGGCAATTTTGTGGCAGTCAATACCCGTCAACATCTCTTCGCAATACTGTCACCCTCGGCGTCAAAGGTACACGATAATTCAGTCCTCGGGCTTTGACTGATACCACCCTCTCCCCCACAGGCCGAGCACGCCTGACGTGCTGATACCTGACGAAGCACACGAGCCCAATCAGCGGCAATAGGACGACTACGTCCCCACCTTATCTTTTCCCATGCCACTCCAAGAGATGAGATGCCCCGCGACTTGCATGCTCGGCAGCAACTATCGTACCACATCTCTCTATCGCTTGGGTGGCCTCCTTTCCGACTCGTGCTATATCGTGAAACGTATCAGTCAGACATTTCCCATTGGAAGCAAGTTCGTACCCACGGCAGGAATGGACGAGTGGTTACACCTGTGAGCATAACCCGTGCTGAGTCCTGCCGATCCATGTCGAAAGAGGATCATGAACAATAAGCTTCCAGTCGATGAAACAAGACGCCTTGGATACACATCGAAACTCCCATCCGTCAACGACGTTGAGAACGTATTCCATTTTACCGGGGAACGATCGGAAATTTCAAAGTTTATCCGGCAACGCTCGTTAGCGTCTGGTTTATTGAAATGGACAGCAACGATTTTTCCTTCACTTTCGAGTGGTCACCCAGGAGATTTCCTTTCTCCCCCTCGTGCAAGAGGCCAGAAAATGTACGTCTCGGCCTGTGAAGCGTTCATATGGCGTGAAACGTTGCATCCTCACCTATCCGCCCATAAAGAGTCACCATCTTACATAGATAGCCTGTTAGGGGGGGGGGTCCTTATCCACTCCTTTTCCCTCGGCATCGAACCATGACGCGGAAGACTTCATACCGGAGGAACGTGGCTTGTCTTTATTTCCCTATCAGACAAATGTGATAATGACTATACAATAAAAAAAAACACAGAATGGGGATAAACGCACAAAGTTGTCGTATCTCACCTGAGTCTTAACGCCGCTAGCGGCAATTGTGAGATGAACTCCAGCTCCTCTCCCCTGATAATAGCACAGCTTCCCCCTTTCTCTCTGTCTTCAAAATACCCACCGTGGTTCAAGTGAATTTCAACGCCAATATGATACAGCGTACTCCTGGTGAATCTCCGCATGATGTCCGTCGTAGCCGCAAGAACCCCACAGCGGCAAGGGAAGCAGCCGTTCGCGGACGACCTCGCCCAAGTAATTGCGCAAAATGGGCGTATCAACAGGGCGACAAATAGGCCCAGATTCTAGAAGGGACAATAGAGCGCTTCAGACCAGTGGCTGTCGTATCACATTAATGAATACTCTGAGCGATTCGACCGGGATTGAGCATAAGGGGGTGATGTGACCTGATTCATAAAACAGGTTCAGTTTCCACGGCATGCTCATCCTCGAGGAGGGACGTACATCCCCTTCATTTTAACAAGTGAAAAACACGTTCAGTTCTCACCGGCTAACGATCCACTCACCGAGGACTTTTGAACTCAGGGGGTCTCGCTCGAGAAATCTCGACTCTGCGATGCTTTCGCTTACTGTCGAGGCCACCGTAACCGCATCCGACGATGATGACGTTGATGCCCGTGTTATCGGACGGGGGGATACAGCTCCGAGAGTTCTTGATCCAAGTGATATGAGGCTAGAACAGTTCCACGGAAGCTGGTTCGTCCATGTAAAAAAGGGGATGACGTCTGTTTCACGCTGCAACCAAAAACACATGTACGACAGTTCACTAAAGCGAAGAGTACCCTGTGAGAAAGAGGGTGGTAGCGTGACCACTGGAGATAACCATGGCCCTTGCTATACGTGGTGACGGTTAACTTTAGCATGGATGAACTCAAAGCCAAGAGTCACTTGACTGGAAGACAAGGCGTTGACCGTCTTTTTACGCGACTCTTGACGGCGTTGCGGAGTGAGAGACTACCTTAGTACAACTCAAAATGCCTCACCATGAGTTTATCCACCGTCAACGAAATTCATCCCGGCTTTGTTGAATATTGCACATGCAATCACCGGCACACGAGTGAAATCAAAAGGGTAGAAGGAAACGGGCTGACTTGAAGTCGCGTCACGTCCGAAGAGTAGCCGGCTGACTCCGTAAAAAAGAAACACATGAATGTTTCATACCCGGATGTATAAACAAAAATCCCGGCCTTGTCGCTCGTCCGATTTCTTGGTCTCACGATCCTTCTAGCTACAGCAACTCGTAAATTAACAATGTCCAGCGCAAAGGCGAAAGTTCTTGCAAAGCATGATAACGATGTCGTAATTCTCGCTGCAGTTCGGACTGCACTCACCAAGGTGCCATCGCATCCCTGCAGCAAAACCCGTCGTATTCACGTTTTCGTTTCTCTTAGGGAAGAAAAGGCGGCTTTAAGGACACGCGGCCGGAGGAACTCTTGTCTGGTGTATTACGCGCAGCATACACCAGAGCACGTGTAAATCCAGACCTCATTGAGGACGTTGCTGTGGGTAATGTCCTTCCGCCTGGCGGTGGTGCCAACGCAGCCCGAATGGCAGCCCTACACTCTGGCATCCCCAATACTGCTTCAGTCAACACCGTCAACCGACAGTGTTCGTCTGGCCTCGCCGCTGTGAATCAAATCGCCAACGAAATATTGGCGGGCCAGATTGACATTGGGATTGGTAAGCCTCTGCATCGCATGTTCCGTCTCCGGCACTTATGCTTATGTCGGCTGAACCATTAGGGGCTGGCGTGGAGTCTATGACATTCGGATGGGGCGGTGGATCGCTTCCTGATGGTTGGTCGCCATCTGTCCTCGCCAATCAGGAATCGGAAGATTGTCTCATTCCCATGGGCATCACCTCCGAGAATGTTGCCGCCGATTTTGGCATTTCCAGGGAGACGCAGGACAAGTTCGCCGCACAGTCATTCCAGAAGGCTGCAGTGGCTCAGAAGGCGGGGAAATTCAGGGACGAGATTGTACCGCTCAAAGTGAAAGTAATCGACCCAAAGACCGAAAAGGCCATAGAGGTTGTCGTGGATGCAGACGACGGTATCCGCGATGGTGTCACAGCCGAAAGCCTTTCGAAGCTCAAACCTTCCTTCAGGAAGGACGGTTCGACCCACGCTGGTAGGCCGACACTGAATGATCCCTGTATGTGTGACTTAATACAATACATTTCAGGAAATGCTTCACAGATCTCCGACGGCGCTGCAGCAGTCGTTCTCACTCGCCGATCGGTTGCTAAACGGCTTGGCCTCCCCATCGCTGGCAAGTATGTTGCTGCTGCGGCAGTCGGCGTTCCACCTCGGATCATGGGTGTGGGGCCCGCCTACGCCATTCCCAAAGTTTTGGAGAAGACGGGCCTCTCCAAGGATGACGTGGACTTTTACGAGATCAATGAAGCCTTTGCATCACAAGCTGTTTACAGCGTCGACAAGATCGGAATTCCGTACGGAAAAGTCAACGTGAACGGTGGCGCCATCGCCATTGGGCATCCTCTTGGCTGTAGTACGTCGCTCTCGTTACCGTTGTCACCACGGGCATTGTCTCATTCATTCTGCCATAGCTGGAGCACGACAAATTGCCACTGGGTTGAACATCGCCAAACAGAGACGTGAGAGGATATTCGTGACGAGTATGTGCATAGGTTCTGGGATGGGAATGGCTGCCATGTTCGTCAGTGAGCACTGATGATCGCCGTCTATACATTAATTTGTCTTTCCATTACACTGTATCATATCTTGAGCCTGGGACTTGATCAAATGTTGTAGAATGAATCATCTACCAACAGAAATGTGCGAGACAATGGAATGAATATCTCTTTCAAACGGGCCGCCACCGACCTCTTGGGACATCAGGGCAGTCTTGGGTGAAAGATGTCCTTCTCCCTGAACGTCTTCGGTTCAAGAATCTCCAGTAGAACTGAGGAGAATCCCAAATATCAACCTGCCAGGTGTAACTTTCGATGAAGAAAGGAAAGAAAATCGTCCGCTATAAGAATGGACCAAAGTTCACGCGCACGGACCAGCTGGGGTCTAGAGCAAAAAGTATAAAAACATGAAACGAACGCCATTCCTCACAGTCAACCTCGATCTGAAACCGGCGATGGGAGACATTATGTGTAACCTCGACGTCCGTCAATGGCCCATGATGGCCAAGTATCGAGAAGAGAGAGACTGCAGGAACTGGGCATGCCGTTTATCTTTACCTTTGTAACCGATTGAGCGGCTAATCAGCTCTTGATACAAATTTATAATCCATGTTTTCTGTTGTTTTTAACCATTGGAACTTGTAACACATCAAAAAAAGGGTGTGGTACGACCGAGGTGTCAACACTCCTCGAGGTGATTAGGTTGTTCATTGACGTACCAGGCAAAAGCTCAAAAACCTCCCGTTGGGAATCGGTTAACTTGTAATCAGCCGGTCAATGAGCGCAGGCCTGCGTCATTCGTGTTCTAATCTGCGACGTGCCCGGGTGGTTCGACGGTACCCACTTGACCCATACCATCGACGACGTGCCGTTCCCGAGCAACCAGTGAATGAGGTGAGTTGTTACCTCCTTGATCATATCAATATTTTCTCGTTAAGACATGTCTGTCTGTCCAGGGCCATGGCATGACGCCACTGCGTGTTGTACGGTTGTCATCCTCCTTGAGCCGTGTGCTCAGGGGTGATGCTAGTTTCGCGCTGCACCATGAGAAATAGTTTTTACTGGTGGAACCGTCGTCGTCACGATGTGACATCTTTTCTTGCCGGAGCTTTCAGACGCAATTCCTTGCCGTTGGGTGTTTTAATTCCGGGGACGCGTTCGTTTTTTCGGGCGTACTTTTCCGATGATTCCCGCACTCGCCGACGAATTCTGTTCATAAAACCCACACCTCAAAATTCCCAAGATTGCCAACAACGACGGCGTTTAGCATGACACCAACGTCCGCAATCCACGCTTTTTTCATGGGATCCACGCCGTCGGAAGGTCGCAGCCGTTTTGCAACGCTCGATCCTGACTCCTTTCATCTCTCTCTCTCATATAGAATTTGACGCGCTTCGTCTCAGCACGCGTCCAAGAAGCTACTCATCTCACGTTTATTGAGATGCGACTTTTCCCGAACTTGTTCCCCTTCTCAAGACGATCCGCACTCTTCTTGCGCACGGAAAATGGCATCGTTCCACCTACCTAGTGCGTCTTGGTTGCGCACATGTGACCAGGGGGGGGGGGGTTAAATTGATCGTTCTGTTATTACCGCTGTAACACGTTCCACGCCAGAAAAAAAAAAAAAACACGCCCACGACGAAAAGGATGTTTAATCCTCTTTTTGGTTTGTCCGATCAACATCTGCCTTTCCCCCTTCACTGTTGTCATCATCGGGCAAGTCGTCGATCTTCTATCGTCTCACGTAGACTGGTTGGTGAAAGAAAGGACATGTCTCTACTTTTATTCTTTCCTTCCTTTTTTTTATTCTTTATTTTTGAAAAGCCAATATATCAGCCGATGGCTCTCGCGTGTTGCTACGCCATTTCTAATTTTTCGCTCGTCAAACGTCTTGTGGGATTTCCGGGTTGCCTAGATGCTTGACTCTTTTTTTTTTTTTTTTTTTTTTTTTTCCTGACAGAAAATATGACATATATTGTCCTACCCGCTGGATATTCACCGTGGGCCGCCGTATAAGGACATGTCGTCTTATTTGGGAAAAAGGCTTCAAATCAGGGGCGACATAGCAGGCACGATCAAGAGCCTCTGTATAAAAAAAAAGTTCCCCACAAGCCCAGGTACGGATACCCAAATATGTCGATCTTTTATTTATGCCGAACGCCTGTCATGGATACCCAAGAAACATGCTCCGCAGGACATCGATAAGCATTAGGTTTACTGTAACCTCCAAAAAGGCCCCTTCCCAGACTCTTCACCGGGCCCCACAAACCAAGGTTCGTTCATAGTGAATCCACCAACTACGCAAACAACAACCCTTTTGCGCAATTTATCTGACCCACCAACTCGTTACGACGACCCTGATCAGGTTCCCTCTTTGGTTCCTCTTCTCCCTTCCCAGGTCGTGGCGTCTCACACCGTCGTGGTATCTAAACCGATGTCTACAGATTCGACCTGTCCGCCACAATGCGCGTATCAACGATAGGGTGAACCGCAAAGCGGATATTGAAGATCCAGAACCATTATCATTCCCCCCCCAGAGTTGGACGTGACCCCGTCGCCCACCCTCGAAGCTAGCCATACTGGACCTGGCATTAAAGCTTTTGTGGATACAACCCTTTCCAGGACTGCTTCACGGCAAGATTCTCGAATGGGAAACCATCTAGGGCGTCGTGCCCGCATCCGTGTTCTTGGCGATTGAAGGGATTGGATACCCCCTATCGGTGCACCGCTACGAAGCGACGAGAAAAATACCTTTATCGCTTGCACGGTGGGGTTTGTATCGCCTCCTCAGCTCATCGGACAGACTGTATCATATCCGGGACCTTAATGTCGACCTGCCCGCAGTTCAGCCAGACGTTCTAGATCGGGCTCTCCAGTACTGCGCCGTAGCCCGCACATAACCCTTTCACCGCAGCCCCTGCTCGACGCACTGGCCAAGGGACAGGTACCTCGTGAATCAGTCCAAATGATATTTTCCATTGAGGGGATTCGCCCGGAGCGAACTTTGCGCTTGCACTGGTCCGCTATCTCATCAAATACCGAGAAGGAACTTCATCACCCTCTCAGCTCCGTCCGCAGGCTTAATTTTGTTGTCGGCCCTGGGTATACCTGGGCGTCCCGAATCGGCGATGCTCTCGTTCGTGTCAGCAGATATGCTCTGATGGGGACTACACGGCCGAAGGGCATACCCCAAAACTAGCCTTCTGGGAAGCGATGCTGCGGACACCAATCGCCATATCTCCCCAGCTTCGTGGCTTTGCTGCGAAGTTCGATTTGCAAATTTCCCGAGGACGTTCATCAGCGCGGGTGGTGCTGAGAACCTCGTGGATCAGATAAGGACACTCAAAAAGCGGATGGCAGCGGATATGGGCGAGGGGTATGGCGTTGGCCGAGTGACATATTACGAAGCACCATCGGATGGCGTTCATCTCTGTGGGTTTGAGTTCCACGAGCCGGACCGTAGCGGGGCTCACCGCGTAATGGCCTCGGAGTAATGTGGCCCACTCCACTTGCTTCAATGGACGGCCGCTAGAAAGGACAACCGGCAGTGCTACAGCCGGGATACAGAAATTAATTTTGCTGTTTTGATCGTTTTCCTCGACCAACGATCGTAAGCCCCGCGAACAAGCGTGGACACGATATGATTCTATCTGCAATTCCTCAAGGAAATATACAACGAGGTGTTCCCCAGTCAAGAACTTCATCAGGTGCGTGAATTTCACCTTCATCGGAGTTCCGTGCGCTTAATCAACGCACCTATATGAACGATAACACCGTCCTTATGCGATACGTCCAGCTGACCGATGTCCAAAAGTTAATAGGACTTGCTGTGCATTTCACTCGGTGGATATATGAATGACGTGATACCTTGAACTTTGCGTACACAGGACCGGTCCGAGAGCAAAGAAGAGTCTTGCCCAGATGCACGGGGTCGCTTGTCATGACAGTTGAAGTAATCGCGAGTCAGAGGCTGCGCCCGGTTTCAGTCTTCCCGTTTCGATCAGTCCACGACGTCTCGGCGATTGGACCGCTGATCGTGATCAGTTCATCGCGCCGCCCGGTTGGGTCGGAGACAAGCTGTAGACTAGTGTTACTGATATCAAACGTTGTTTTTTTCGCGAGATCCATCGACAAGATGCTGCGGAAAGGAGATAAGGAATACAATTGGACGCACAGCATGCGTTGAGTGATGCACGCTGGTCATGCATGTCCGCTATGCACCACAGGTTGTAACAATTAGAGTTTTCATGCCAATATAAGAGGCCAAACATACCCGGAAAGCAGCGTTTCCACGGTTGTAATACCGCTCAGGGGCGGTGGCAACATGCAATGGGGCGTCGTTTGGCCAACATGATGGTGTACTACATTGTATCTCCATGGCGGCGATAGAGGAACTTGGGAAGCATTTCATGTCAATGGGTTGAATGAATTGAAGCGAGCAAGAAAAGGTTTGAACCAAGGCGAACACGTTATCGAAGCTTTGAGAACGTGTGGATGAGTAAGCGAAGTGGCTGACGTGATTCGGGACGAAGGGGTAAAGAGAATCAGGGGATAAGCCTCGCCCGATAGAGGCGAACGTTGTCACATCAACGTGTGGGGGACACGACGGAATGAGCGAGTGGTGTGCAAAACGGTGACATGATCCTTTATCGTTTTTACCTGGGATCTTTCTTTTGCGGTTCAAAAACGGAGATTACGGGTAACAAGAAATACAGGAGTTAGCGGTTGCTCGCAACGTCTTCGTCTAGCGCTGATAGGCTTTTGCGGAGAAGCGGCTAGCAACAGAGGATAATAAACTCGCCAAACGTTGAACGTTGTCTTGGTACAGTATGTTTTCTGACACAAGCGGGAAAGCTACGACGGGAAAATTTAACGAGCACGTAACCTGTGAACAGGAATGTTGAAGAGAGTATGTCGGCCGAAGATGGGTCAAGGTTTAGGATGCATACTGAGGAGAAGCTACCGCGCGCGCGGAAGGGGTAACTAAAAGTAGCGGTATCGATGAAGGGCGAGAGCAGGTGAAAGCATGGTCGGACATTAGCGCAGCGCCTCTTGGATGTGCCTGTGCGTTGCCATACTTATAAACGACTGAATAGACGGCAACTGGTGCCATGGCGCAAGCATCGGATTTGGAAATGACGTTCCACGGAGGAAAAACTGATGTATCAAAGATCTTTTCACCTCATGTTGAACGCACCTGCTGATATGATGCCCTGCGCTACGTGTCATGTGCTCAAAGGGTAGAGTAAATGGACGAAACGGAAGTGTGGCCGCAATGGCAAGGGCAGGCATGGAAGCGAAGAAGACGGCAACGGGCAAACATTGGCATTACATGTATGTATTTATCATTTGGACTTTTGGTAGCGGGTCTGGATGAAGTAAGTCTCATTCACTGCAAGTGGATTCATGATCCGGGATGTAACGGTGCGTCCATCCGGTCATCGCGGGCATACGGATATGAAAAAAAAAAGATCGTTCGTTTCGAGCGAGTAGGAAAATTTTGTGCAAGGAATGCGAGGAGAAAAGAGACAAAGTCTGACATAAACGAATGCACGCTAAACAAATGGTGACATTGACACTTGTTCTTTCCGGAGATTGGCGGACCTCATCTCACCGAAGATCAATCCATGCAAAAAAGTCAAATACACACTCCTTACGGAACTAAATCTCGTCGTGCCTTTACCATTTGCACATCCACCCATCTCCCAGGAAAAAAAAAAAAATTTATATTATATACTCCGCAGGTCCATCTCCTGGAATTTGCCGTTCCCCGGAAGCTGACAAGGTAAAGTTTATTGTTCAGACCTCAGATCAAAAATGTCATTTCACCAGAAGACCGG
>JBBPRH010000576.1:0-13120 GCA_038092915.1 Boletus pseudopeckii | reverse complement strand
GCCTGGATATTCCCCATTCAAACGTCGCATCTCTTCGCGAAATTGGCGTAAGATGAAGGGTCCAATTACGAAAGAAAAGCTCGCAAAGAGCTTAGCAAAGACTACTTGTCAATTCATCGAAGTAGGCTAATCAAAACATACAAACCGAGACTTAACATTTTGATGGATTTGCTAGAAAATGTCGACCAAACCATTAGAAGTCGATGCTGAGAGGAATTGGGAAGTGGGGATCCAGCATATCAAGGTGGAAGATCTGATTCTAGTCAGCCTTCACCACGTTAGCAAGGGAAGCTGGCAGCCACAATTCCGCCTACGGCGTGACGTAGCATGACCACGGCTGGTCCGTCTAACGAGGCCCTTGCCCAGGGGGACGGTCCTCCGGAAGATTACTTAGCATTACAAAGGCGACACTGACCTAGCTTGTCAATGATGTTGAGTATGACCGCTTGTATTGCCTGAAAAGGCATGAACAACTAGCATGGTGGGGGTGCTGCATTTTATATGCTTTCCGACATTGTAAAACGTGTTTGGTGTTGTGTTAAGGGCTGGGTTGTAATATGCGAAACAGTGGGACCGATAACAAGATGAACAGTTGTCTCCTGGAAAACAATGGTATAGAAGCAAGTGTTCGATACCCAAATGCGGGTATCCCATTGTTTGCGCTCTATTCTGAGCGAAAAGCGTGCAGACTAGTACATGGGCTCTTGTAGTTGTAGTGACCTTCTGGATATAACAGGCCATTTGCTTGTTGTCCGACCTGCGCGTGCCTCCTCTCATCGATCAAGGAACAAGAGCTTTCTTCAACCAATCAGCCATAAAACTTGGAATGTCGGACGGGTGCCAGTAGAGTTATCATCACGCCTTCGCAAGCCTTCACCGCTCTCAGGCCGCTCCTTTTCTCCGATCCCCAAGCCTGTCTATATATCCTGCTGTATCAAATATCCGAGCCTTCACTGTATCAAATATCTGTTCTCTATCCATCATGAACCACGGCTCAGTCGCTATCGCCATCGTTCAACACCAGGTGATGATCATCCAAGGTAAGATGCGCGTCCAGACGTCACACGTCCATCGTTTCCTGACAAACCTCTCAAGCTGCACGGTCCCACAATCGCCATGATCACTGGTTGGACGTGTACACCTACAGTCCATTTGGGGAACGCCTTTTTCTGGCGTCACCGGTCCCACAAGCGCGCATCGCGCCGTCTGACTTGCTCGTCGTCTTCCCTTTTCGTACCCCTACCTCAGACATGATCGAACTCCCTGCACAAGCCTATCAAGAGTACCTCGAACTGAGCGCAAGACACCAGCGCAAACACGAGAATTTGTGGCGTCGTTGGAAAGCCAGTCTGCACTGAGCGTCGAAACTTGAACGATTGATGTTGGGGAGAAGTTGGTTTCGGGCATCGCTCCGAGAGTGTTGCGGTTTTCTTCATGCTTTATGCTTTTTTATATGCCATGGATATGGTACCCATTGTGGCACCCTGTAGCGTTAGGTCTGGCCTCCTACCTGTATCTTTACTTTCGTTTATGTAGCGAATACATCCCCCTCCGCTGGTCTGCACGGAACGTTTTCGTCGTGTTTATCAGCCTCATCTTACCACAAACCAATTTGAATAGGTGATACTTGCCACATCCACTGCAAACAACAGAGAATTATGAGGACATACAAGACAGCGAGATTGAGCCACGTATAAGATGGAAATACTGGATAATAAGATAAGGTGCTCGTCATACAGCTGGTGTCGCATTCGGGTCTCTGAAGACCTGACAGGGTAAAAGTCAGAACATGTAGTGTGAGCTGGGACAAACACACCTTCAAGTTCCATATGTCTGCAACCCTATCCACTCCCTGGGATTCCGACGGCACCTCGTCGCCGCCATCGTCGTCAGGGACACTACTCGATGCCGCTTGTAGCTTCAGTCCTTGCTCGTTTGCCAAGTGTAGCAAGCAAATGAAGCAAAAGCTTGTACTAATTTCCTCCATCTTGTCTTTCGGATAGGACCTTTGGAGCCCTGATATCACTTGACTGAACTGCCGTCCCTCTGAGGGATCAGTCACTGATTGATCATCGACATCCTACAAAGGGGTTAGCTAGGATCGGGATGGGCACCATGGGAGACGGTTGTCACCATTTCTTCTTCTTGCTCTTCCTTTTGGGAAACCTTAATATCCAACCCTTTCCAAATATTTTCCTTTAGTTTCCGAACGTCAACACGCTTTGCACGTTTAGCATAGTTGACGGATTCGGGTCGGATACGACGAGTCATGCCTTGTGTCGCCGCTAAGAGATCCTGCTCTCCAGCGTCCTCCGGCACAACCCCATCACAATCGACATCACCTTCGTACAGGTCGTCAAATGCTGGTCCGTCGTCGTCGTCATTGAAAAACTGGGTGTTGAATGGCACTGGTGCATCACCGCCTGAGGTGCCAATCAGAATCTCTTGTACTTCGGTTGAAGTGCAAACGCTTACTCTCATCGCCTTCCTCTTGCGCTAGGCGGCCCGCTGCTTGGTCGGCAGCAGCTTGGGCCCAGAAATTCTCGTCGACTTCGCCATCCCCGGCTTCGTTAAAGCGAACCCGTTGTCCTCGCATTTTCAGCTTCGAAAATATAAGTGGAGGTGAGTATTGGTTGGAATCGATGGGCTGGTACACCTACAGAAAACTTAGGCTTCAGGAACAGCGTCACAAGTTGTCTGCTGGAGAAGTGCATATCATCCGGAAGTGTATGTGTATCACGCTTCTCTTCCTTTGCCTTCCTGCCTCGCCCGCCTTTCTTGGCAGTCGATTTAACCGTTCCGTAGTTGGGCAGGGTGATACCAGCCCCGCGAGTTACAGGAGCAAATAGCTCATTCGACAACGTTTTGACGTCCTTCTCGGATGGTGTCATGAAATCAATTCTAAAGGCCTCTTTCTTCTCCCGACGGGGCTTGGAAGCAGCTCCCTCGGAAGCGTCCGCTGGGAACGAGTACGTTAGTGACGTGAAATAGCATTCATCACAGCTCACGTTTTCGTATGACTTTGCGCAACTTCCAGTGTTCGGGGCCAGCCCAGTTCTTCATGATATTTTGGTCAAAGTACCCCATGATACCGCTCTCGCCATCAGCATCTGTCATGGCCATGACAAGATCCCGTTCGGTTGGTATTCGACGCGGGTCAAATGGCACAAAAGCCTCGGGGCGGAAGTTTTGACCTTGTTGGGCGTCAACAACAGGAGAGCCATCGTGTCCACTTCCATAGTCATCGCCACCGAATGCACCACCGCCTGCATAGTCATCGTCCACGGCTTGGTCTCCTTGAAAAAAGTCCTCAGTTTGAGGTATACCGCCGTCATCAACGTCCATTGCATTGTTGTCTCCAAATACGTCAAACCCTGTTCCGTTCCCGTCGTCGTCTTCCTCTTCAGCGCGGGTGTCATCCCGATAGAGAGTGGTGTCATCGAACGTTATGTTATCATGAGTAAACGAGAACTCCACCAAGGAGTGTGCGATGGCGTTGTCTTCCAGAATCTCCAGGTCAGGGAAAAAATGACCTATTGTTCCATTTTAGCGGGATAGTTTGTAAAAAATTCACAAAGGTCACTAACTTCTTAGATAGCTCAAATCGACGTCCTCTTCGGGCTCGAGTATTGGCTCCTCTTCGTCTACCACCTTAGCCATTGAATCGCTCGCATCGAAAACAATGCGCAGACCACCATCAGCTCCGACACCAAGCCCAAGGTGATTCATAAGTAGCCCGTGTGCACCACCCTCATCAAAGTCAGCGCAAGTCTTTCTGAACAGGGGATCAACGCGGAATTCAAGGTCCAGTTTTTTACTCCGAAGTTGGCTGGCATCCTTTGCAAGAGTCGAATCGGGTCGATGGGTTTTCTTCTTCTTCCTCGGTTGCGAAGCATCTTGGCCATCGGGATCGTCGGAGGCGACTTCATCCGCTTCTTCACCTGTTGCCATATTCTCGTTAGCAAGGTTACTGAGCAGCTTGCCAGTCTCAGTGCCGACACTATCAACACGACTCGTCCAAATTTTGACACAGCCGTCAAGCGTACATGAGGCACGCTGGAAATTGATCGAATTGTCTGTGTTATTTCGGAGAAGGGACATGTCATGAAAGTAGTCGATCAGGGCGAAATTCCATGAGTTCGCTGCGTTTATTTTCTAGGAGAGGGTAAGCAATCAAGCCAAGTTGATACCGTGTCACACACATTATCTGTAGCCATCTTCATCCACTCTTCGAAGTTCGAATTCATGACATCAAGAGGCACATTTATGACTGGGGGTGGGAGTGCCGAATTGAGCTGCTGTTGTTGTTTCTGCTTCGCTAGTGCAGCTCTCGAGCTCTCTCCAGTGTCCATCCTGTCGCCGGAGGAAGGACCTGGTTCCACGCTCTCGATAACAGCCAGCTTGGTAGTCTTCCGCCGCCGCCGTTTCTCGGCTGCGTCGTCATTGATGTTAACTGTCCTCAACGGGGCGCGTCCAGAATCCGAGTTGAAACTCGCGTCAGGATCGAGTCCATGGACGTCGCTGATGCGCTTCTTGCTGCCTTGCCGATGATTTTGTCTGGGAGTGTCTGGCTCTGTGTCGTCGCTGTCGTGTTCAGCGATGCGGGCGTGTTTCGATGGGGCCATTTCCCCCTCGTCGCCGTCTTCAACAAAGAGATCGTTATTACAAGTGCACGTGACTCACGCGCAACGCGTCAGTCACGCGTCACGCTCGCACCAGGCCAAGTAAATCTATGTCATGTCGACCTCCCGAGTAATTTCAGCCGAGCCTCCGCTGCTCGAGCCCTCCGCTCTCGTTCCACTTTTGCCCTCATTTCTGGTGTCAGTCCAGCAATACCATCCGTGGAGCCAGATAAACCCCCGAGTTTCTGCGCCCCGCTTGCGGGTTCCTTCTTCGCCTTCGGGGGCTCTTCGACGGCGGCTGGCACCACTTCTGAGGTCCTTTCTGAATCCCGTTCCCGCTCTCGCGCTTCTCTCTCGCGCATCTTTTCCTTCAACCCTTTTCTCCTCTGTTTCTTCTTGTCGTCCCTCTCCTCTTCCTTCTCCTTGCTCAGTGCACTCGGTACGTGCGCAACGCCGAACCAATCCCACCAATCAGGATGGTCTCCTGCACAACGTCGAAACACGTCACGCACCGCACGGGATCGTGCCAGGTCGTACGCCGTACGCCGAGATCCAACAGGGGGCACCTCCACGTCAGACGCATCCGACTCAATTCCACCTTCCTTTGTCCACGCGAGCGAAACAGGCGTCGTCGGATCTGCATGTAAATCAAATAGCAGCCACTGTACAACTGCCTCGTGTCCCGCTTGTGCTGCAACCTGTAGAAGTGACACCCTCCTGTCACCTGTCCACTCCGGGATTGGTGCATCGACGCCACCGATATCTTCGCTTTCACGTTCCCAAAACCCTTTCAGAGGTTCGAGACGACCCTTGGAAACCATGTCAAGCAATCGACTCCATCTTTCGCGATGGAGCTCCTCTTCTTTGGTTAGACGGACAGGTCTAGGTTTTTCCGAACTTTCAGGAGCGGGTTGCACTGGGTGAGGTTTTGGCTTCGGAAGTGAGGCAAGGTAGGCCTCGTCCTGAGCGCGGAGGGCTTCTTCGGTGAGGTGAGAGACTTTGGCTTGAACTAGTTCTTGGAGACATCGAGCAAGTTCCGCTTGAGTCTGGGTCATGCGATATGAATTGATGATTTCAGAGAAAACGGGCGAAAACATACAGGTCTACGTGTCGGGAATGGGAAGGTTCGTAGTCTATCGTCCCCTTTGCTGATTATGCATCCTTCATAGTCGAGGAAAATGCGTCGATTGGATACACTTGCTCGAATGAAAATACGTTCGCACTCGTGGATATCTTCCGCCCAGTCTCGAAGCAAATTACGAATATCCTGTCGACGTTCTACACTGAAACCGATGTATTGCAGCAATTTTCACTCACGTCGCGCAGTGCTTGCTCTCCATATCGCCGCAGCACGGCACCAGCACTGATTGCAGCTCCCTTTGCGTTGTCGTTAATTGATTGTGACCCACCCTGCTTTCTACGAGCTGGGTTTTTGATCAAAAGTGTGTCGATGTCAAAGGAAACTGGCTTACTTGTGTAGCGATGGAATGTTTTGTGTTTCAAGACTTCAGTCTCTGGCTTTGGCTTTGGAGGTTTTCTTTTTCTTGTCTCCATGACCTCATCCTGTTCATCCGCAACACGTCCGACTCTCACCACAGCTCCCGCAAAATGACCGCCGGCAACCATGAACATAGCCCATTTCCTCCCTCCCTCGATGATAGCTTGCATTTCCTTTAGTTCCGACAAATATGCGGATGATGGAGTGTCCAGGGGAAATAGCATTCTATAAACTCCGATCTGTGTTGATGGTGGGGAGTGAAACCAGGTAACGGCTGTTAGTGGAACTCGGAAAGTACCGTCCTCGGGGAAGTCAGATAGGGTAGTATGGTTGAGTTTGCTGAGGAGTGCATTAACGGTATCTGATTCGTCCGAGGTTCCATCGTCGGAGGAAGCAGAGCCCGAGAGAGAATCTTCCAACCCTGTGGTACAAGCGGTGCAATTAGCGTAGCGTCAGTTCTTTGATCAAAGGGGTGAAGTGGCGGGGGGAGATCCATACCACCAACGAGTTGAGCGAATGCAGACTCTGTGACAGGGTGTCCGCCAGTAAGACGTATCTTGACATTGTAGCGATGCCAATCGGTGCGAAAGTGCGCACGTTGCTCATCCACATCTGCAAAGGCTGCTCCAAGACAGATATTGCAGCCTTTTGCATTCGATGTAGGTGTTACCTTTGGCGGAGGGGGGGGGGAAGGATCACGAGGCGGGGCTTGGCCGGTCAAGGTCCTGGGAGTGAGGGTGTCGACCAACTGGGATGGCAGAGAAAATACGTTGTATCTATGGGCCATCTCTGTGAAGCTAGATAAAAGTCGAGATGACTGTAATCATGTCAATTATGTCTTGCACTGCCACACATCTAATCGAACCGAATCGCGAACCGAGACGTGATCGAACAATAAATACAATAAATATTGATCCCTTCGACGTGGCCCGTGCTATCACAACCACCATGTTCGCTTCAGATTTTGCGAGTCGCCCCATCAAGAAGTTGGTGCTTTTCGACGTCGATGGCACCCTCACACGTCCCAGGTAGGATCATCCTTGTGATGTCCAGACCTCATGAACGATGACCACCTTTCAGGCAGGGAGTCACTCCGGAGGTGATCAAATTCCTCCGCGAGCTTAGACAGAGGGTGACCATCGGATTCGTTGGCGGCTCTGATTTCGCAAAAATCAGTGAACAGCTCGCCGTGGATGGCAGGAACGGTTCGTTCAATCCTTCAGCAACCACTCTGGGAAGGCGCTGTCCGCTGCTGACGTTCTACCAGTCCTCGAAGACTTTGACTTTGCGTTCGCAGAGAATGGATTGATTGCCTTTCGTCTCGGGAAGCCCCTGGCAACGCAATCGTTCATCAACTTTATAGGGGAGGAAAAGTACAAGAAACTCGTCAACTTCATACTTCGCTACTTGTCTGAAATTGACATTCCGATCAAGCGGTTCGTGATAAGATCTCTGGACTATTGTTTTGTTTCATCAGGTCCCTTCTTAGGGGCACGTTTATCGAATTTCGCAACGGGATGATAAACGTCAGCCCGATTGGCAGGAATGCAACGTATGTCTCGCTCAGCCTGCTCGTATATCCTCCGCTTAAGTGATCCGCTTGAAAAGCAAACAAGAGCGTGATGAATTCGAGGAACACGACAAAGTAAGTCAGCCCATAGGCACCACAGCAACAGGGTTAACATGCATAACCAGAAACACAATATCCGCGCTGCATTCATCGAAAAGCTTCGCGAGCAATGTCGCCCTGAAAACCTCAACCTCAAGTTGACGTTCTCCATTGGTGGTCAGATCTCCTTTGACATTTTCCCTGATGGATGGGACAAGCGTTATTGTCTGCAATTCGTCGAGAACGAGGAATTCGAAGAGATCCACTTCTTCGGGGACAAGACATATGCGGTGAGTTTTCAGCGGGTGATACGTTGGTTGTTGCGCCGATGGATTGACCAACGCGGGTAGGGAGGGAATGACCACGAAATCTACATGGACTCCAGGACTGTGGGACACAGTGTCCAGTCACCTGCAGATACAATTCGAGTGGGCACCGAGCTCTTCCTCCACTAGAAAATAGAACTGGCATCGAATGTATATAATAGACTTGTTGGGTGCAAATTCAGGGCTTGTGTGACACAGGGGCTCTTCCAAGAATGGGAAAACTACAAACTCGACCACACGCGTCACGACATTACTTACCTGCACACACAACGTCGGACGCGCCCGACGACGGGTCTACCATTGCAATCTAGCGGACGCTCCACTCCCCAGCTCCATTCTCTGCTTCCCGCGACATTGCACCCCTTTTGTCATGCCCACCCCAAAGGTCAAAGGAGGCACTAGGTAATCAGTTTGTGCAATCCACGTCCCCAGCCCAAGTGCTTACACGGATACGTACGATAGAGTCAAGACAGAAACAGCTACTGAACCAGCAACGAAGCGAAGAAAGCTAGCCACCTCTGGTTCACAGAACACGCAGAGTTCGTCGTTCGCTGATGTTCTAGAACAGCTCAGTCAGAACGTGTCAAATGGTGCATGTATGTCTCCGAGAATCATTCTCGCGAGGCTTTCTTAGTTGACAATACTTCAGCCTCTGAGGGTGGCGCTGATTCTTGGTCTCGTCCAAGCCTCGCGCCAATAAACGAGAAGACGGACTCCATTAGTGTGTCTTTTCTTATTATTAACTCCATTCTCTCAAACTCGTGCCACCCCAGTCTTTCAACAGGTGGACGTTGAGAATGCAACAGATCCCCACACTGGGCGTACGATGTTGCGTATGTTTGGTGTCACCGAGGTGGGTTTCGTCTTGCTTGGCTATTGAAGCTAGTATTCAGTTATGAAATGCTTTAGGCCGGGAACAGTGTCCTTGCCAATGTCACACAGTTCATGCCTTATTTCTACATCCCTGTTCCTCGCGGTTTTGATCATTCTGACTTAGATGCCTTCACGGATACCTTGAATGTAAGTCGGCGAGTGTTGCAAACCAACCCACCACGGTATCTCACATGGTATGCTGGGCTAGAACAGCGCAGGGGACGATTATGTCCTCGACATCGAAATTGTGAAGAAGCGCACGCTCTGGGGCTATCTAGGAGACGATTGGCTCCCGTTCATGAAGCTTACGATAGTCGACCCAAAATCCCTTCCTAAAGTTCGAGATAAGTCAATTTTAAGCAACGCACCTTCTTGTGCTAACTTCTCGTTTTGTGGTAATCACGCGTGTTCGAACGGGGTGAAATTTCTTTCCGGGACATCTTCGCCCTCGGTCAACCTTATCCTACCTTCGAGAGTAATATTCCGTATACACTCCGGTTCATGATAGATACCAAGGTCGGTCCTTGCCGTCGTACGAGATGTCAACTCTTGGATTACCATCTATCGTTAGGTGGTAGGAATGAATTGGATCGAAATACCGGCAGGAAAGTACAAACTTCTTTCTGAGGAAGCAAAACGGTCCACGTGTCAGATCGAACTTAATCTGAGGTGCGGTGACAGGAGTTTTATTATCTGCCTGTTATTAAAACATCCCGAAGATGGGATGCTTTCATCTCGCACTCTCCTGAGGGGGACTGGCAGAAAATTGCACCTCTACGCATACTTAGTTTCGATATTGAGTGTGCTGGGCGAAAAGGTATATTCCCCGAGGCCAACATTGATCCTGTTATCCAAATTGCGAACATGGTAACTCGTCAAGGTCGATCCCTATCACCTCTACCCGAGACGAAACTAACAAATATACGGAACAGGCGAGACGCAGCCCTTCATCCGGAATGTGTTCA
Source organism: Boletus pseudopeckii (assembly GCA_038092915.1). Taxonomy (NCBI): domain Eukaryota; kingdom Fungi; phylum Basidiomycota; class Agaricomycetes; order Boletales; family Boletaceae; genus Boletus; species Boletus pseudopeckii. The sequence continues at coordinate 3,227 of JBBPRH010000576.1, read as the reverse complement.
CGCTTAATTCCTGTTCACACATCGTTGGGTCCCAAGTCCTCTCTTTTGATGATGAAGCAAAGCTCCTTCACGCTTGGCGGGACTTCATCGAACAAGCGGATCCAGACGTAGTCATTGGATACAACGCCGCAAATTTTGATTGGCCATACCTTATTGATAGGGCAAGACACCTAAGAGCCACCAAGTTTCTCCATCTTGGGAGATTGAAAGGTATGTCTATGTTCCATTGTGTATTGTGCCGCTGCCATTAAATGACACTCTGTTCGCGAAGGCGTAAAGGCCCAAGTGAAAGACACCCACTTCTCTTCGAAAGCCTATGGTCAACGTGATTCGAAGGAGACAGTCCTCGATGGTCGCCTCCAGCTTGACGTACTCCAATTCATGCAACGTGAACACAAACTGCGTAGTTATACACTCAACTCTGTCTGTGCGCAGTTCTTAGGCGAGCAAAAAGAAGATGTCCATTACTCAGTTATCACGGAATTGCAGAATGGTGGGCCTGAGTCAAGGCGACGGTTGGCTGTGTATTGCTTGAAGGTCGCGTCATACGCTATTCGCTTGCCAATGGGTTTCATCTAATATGCACCCCATTTAGGATGCATACCTCCCGCAACGATTACTCGATAAACTGATGTGTTTCGTAAACTACATCGAAATGGCACGCGTGACAGGCGTTCCGTTCAACTACTTGCTATCTCGCGGCCAGTCTATCAAAGTGCTCTCCCAACTCTTTCGAAGAGCAAACGATGAAGGATATATCGTGCCCGCATTAAAGGGTGAAGGTAAGCCCAGAGCAACTATACGGAGTGCAACTGCAGTTGTCTAACTGCAAGTTTACAGGCACAGATGAACAGTATGAAGGTGCAACTGTAATCGAGCCGAAAAAAGGTTATTACGATACGCCTATTGCAACACTTGACTTCAGTTCTTTGTATCCCTCCATCATGATGGCTCATAACCTGTGCTACACGACTCTCTTGGATAAACCGACTATTGACCGACTGGGGCTCGTCAAAGACGTAGATTACATTCAGACACCGAATAACGGTACGACACATCGCTAACATCCACCATCATCCTAACCACTCCGTGGCTGTAGACTTTTTCGTCACAAAGGCAAAACGAAAGGGTCTGTTACCAACAGTGCTGGAGGACCTCATTTCCGCTAGAAAACGCGCGAAAGCTGATCTCAAGAAAGAAACTGACCCTTTTAGAAGAGCAGTATTAGATGGTCGTCAGCTGGCCCTCAAGGTACACTTGATGGTGCTGTTGATCTGCGTGAGACTGACTTGGACGCAGATAAGTGCCAATTCCGTGTACGGGTTCACTGGCGCAACGGTTGGGAAGCTACCATGTCTTGCCATCTCGTCGAGTGTGACTGCGTACGGTCGCCAAATGATCGAGAAAACTAAGCAGGTTCGGTCTCTCTACCACAAACTTTCCCGAGGAATCTCAAATCTCCATATCTATGTCAGGAAGTAGAAGCAGAATTTTCTCTGTCGAATGGTCACAGCCACAACGCCGAAGTAATTTACGGTGATACAGATTCTGTCATGGTCAAATTTGGACCTTCAGATCTTAAAACTGTCATGGAACTTGGTGGGTTCCTTGGTGTAGGCTCGCTATCATTCTGCTAAATTGAAGCTGGTGATCCAGGAGCCCAAGCTGCAGCCTTCGTTACGGTCAAGTTCATCAAGCCGATTAATCTCGAGTTTGAAAAAGTCTATTTCCCTTACTTGCTTATCAACAAAAAGCGGTACGCAGGGCTCTACTGGACAAAGACAGAGAAATATGACAAGATGGACGCAAAAGGCATTGAGGTGCGCGTTCTTCTGAAAGCATATATCTAGCGGTTTCTGATAACCTTGTATAGACGGTTCGAAGAGATAACTGTCGACTTGTTTCGACAGTTATCGAGACGTGCCTACACAAGATGCTCATTGATCGAGATGTGAAGGGGGCGGAGGAGTATGACAATGCCAGTCTATCCCGTTTGTTGAGGCTGATTATGAATCTAGCTACACGAAACGCATGATCTCGGATCTACTACAAAACAAGATCGATATGTCCCAGCTCGTGATCACGAAAGCGCTCGCCAAGGCCGATTACGCAGCAAAACAGGCCCACGTAGAACTGGCAGAACGAATGCGTCAACGTGATGCTGGTTCTGCACCTGCTCTCGGTGATCGCGTTGCGTACGTCATTGTCAAAGGCATCAAAGGTTCACCCCCCAAACACTTGATACAATATTGTGAACTCACGAGCTTTTTGTCTCCGCAGGTGCCGCTGCCTATGAGAAGTCTGAAGATCCGCTTTACGTGCTCGAGAACAACATTCCCATCGATACGAAGTACTATCTCGAGAACCAACTCTCGAAACCTCTCATGAGGATTTTCGAACCCATCCTTGGCGAAAAGGCGAACTCGCTACGTACGCGTCGGATTCTTGAATTGTATCTGTGATACTTGACATCTCTCAGTGTCCGGTGATCATACTCGTTCGATTGCGATCGCAACTCCGACTGTTGGAGGACTCATGAAGTTCGCCGTCAAGACAATTACTTGTCTTGGATGCAAGACAGCTCTACGGCCAAACAATAGTATCTCCAGTCAGTACATGTCTACTTACTCCAAGTTTAACCTCTCACAGATAGCTTCAGACGGCGCTGTGTGCAACAACTGCCGCCCAAGGATCCATGAACTTTATCAAAAACAAGTGAACGCTGCCTCACAGACGCAAGTACGGTTCTCGAGATTGTGGACCCAGTGCCAGCGATGTCAAGGATCATTACATCAGGTACCGATTCCGCCTTTAAATGTCTCTTTGACATTGACTTATTCTGTGTTCAAGGATGTCTTGTGTACGAGCAAAGATTGCCCAATCTTTTACATGAGAAAGAAAGCTCAAAAAGATGTCGAGGATGCATCTGCAATCCTGGAACGATTTGATGATGAGCTATGGTGACATCATGCATATTATGCCAGGACAAATGCTATGCAACAGACCTGAAGGATACTATTCTGTAATGGATGTGATTATGGTTTTGCATAATAACCAGGATTTCTTTTGAATACATTGAGCAACAAAACTGTTGCAATGTTGAAAACATTTATAGTGGATATGTGGAGAACTGTTGATACTGTACCATCCTCATTGCAATAGTTTTGTGGCTAATGTACAGGGCATCACAAACTAGTATGAAGTATATCCTCTTTTGGCCCTTGATG
>JBBPRH010000575.1:0-13188 GCA_038092915.1 Boletus pseudopeckii | reverse complement strand
AATCCCCACGATACCTTTCTCACGACCAGTATCAGTCTATAACATTGACGGAACAAAGAACTCGGCAGGTCAAATCACACACCGTGCTGAGCTAATAGTCGACTATCAAGGACATAGAGAACAGGTAGAAGCAGAGGTGACGGACCTAGGAAGAAATCTGATCATCTTGGGATACACATGGTTGATGAAACACAACCCAGAAATAGACTGGATGACGGGCACTGTCAAACTTACAAGATGCCCACAATCGTGTTATTTATTATGCGAAATGTCTACATTCCTTAAATCCCTAGCGGAAAAGGAAATTAACGATATGCCTTATACGTACAGAAGGCTAAAGGCGGTTGAGAAACCAAAAGAAAAAAAGGAGCTCACAGTTGAGGAAATGGTACCAAAAGTCTATCACCAATACCTCGACACTTTCATGAAAAAAAGTAGTGAACGAATGCCACTTTGCAAGACATGGGATCACAGCATCAATATGAAAGAAGGGTTTACATCTAAAAAGAATAGATTAATTCCCCTTTCCCCCATGGAACAAAAGGAAGTTTCCGATTTCATTGATGACCAATTAGCGAAGGGTTACATAAGACCTTCGAAATCTCCCCAAACTTCTTCCATCTTCTTCGTACCAAAAAAGGACAATAAGAAACGTATGGTACAGGATTACTGATATTTAAACGAACACACCATAAAGAACAATTACCCCCTTCCTCTCATTGTGCAACTCGTCAACAAGCTCAAAGGGGCTAAGTTATTTACAAAAATGGACTTACATTGGGGATACAACAATATCTGTATAAAGGAAGGAGACGAATGGAAGGCCACTTTCGTCTGCCACAGGGGCACTTTTGAACCCCTTGTGATGTACTTTGGATTATGTAACTCCCCAGCCATGTTCCAAATGATGATGAACGATCTTTTCCATGACCTGCAAGCAGTCATAATTGTTTACATTGATGATATTCTTATTTTCACAGACAATAACGAAGAAAAGCACAACGGAATAGTACTTGAAGTACTAAAGCGGCTGAAGGAGAACAATCTCTTCATTAAGCCTGAAAAGTGCTTGTTTAAGGTTAAAAAGGTGGACTTTCTCGGAATGGTAGTATTTGAGCAGGGAATTGAAATGGAAAAAGAAAAGACAGACACTATCCAAGCATGGCCTGTCCCCAAAAACGTAAAAGGCGTGCGAAGCTTCTTAGGCTTAGCAAACTTTTATCAATGCTTTATTAAGGACTTCTCGATGAAGTCACAACCCCTTAACGACCTAACGAAGAAAGATAAATTACGGTCATGGACTGAAAAAGAACAATCAGTGTTTGACACGCTAAAGGACACTTTCACAACGGCACCTATGCTTGCCTACCCCGACAACAATAAAAAGTTTAGGCTCAAGTGTGATGCATCGGATTTTGCAACCAGTGCTGTTCTATCTATAGAAAAAGAAGATAAATGGCACCCTGTGGCGTTTTCATCCCACAGTATGTTGCCAGAACAACGTGATTATATGATCGCAGATAAAGAGATGCTAGTCATCATCTTAGCGCTCAAACAATGGAGACATTATTTAGAAGGAACCATGGACCAGTTCGAGATTTGGTTGGATCACGCCAATCTCCAATACTTTATGAAATCGCAGGATCTAAACCGCCAACAAGCACGTTGGGCGCAATATCTATCGCGATTCAACTATATATTAGTCAAGAAGCCTGGCGCTCAAATGGGAAAAGCTGACACGCTATCTCGAAGAGAAGATAATGCGGTTGGCATAGAAAACGATAACAAAGGTGTAACTGTTATTCCCGAATCATGCATTCATTCTGCGAACGAAGTCATTAATATTAAAGGAGAAGAAGAAAAGTTGATGGAACGCGTCTGGAATGCGCAAGCAAAGCTGAAGGAAGGAGAACCAAAGGGTTCATCCTTATCAGACAAAGGATTGGTGATGGTAGATAAGAAAATCTATGTCCCAAACAAAAACGGACTTAGAAGCCTAGTGCTTAATTTATACCACGATTCCACCTTAGCCGGACACGGTGGTGCAGAGAAAACTCTGGAATTAATCTCACACTACTATACCTGGGAAGGCATACAAACAGACATTAAAAGTTATTGCTCCCGATGCAAAAGATGCGCTTGGATGAAATCAATGATCTTTGCCCCGGCTGGCAAGTTAGTACCTAACCCTATTTCAGAAGGTCCCTGGCAGGACATTTCCATGGACTTCACAACGGATCTCCCCATGTTGAACAGCTATGACAGCATCCTCGTGGTAGTAGATCGTTTTAGCAAGGAAGCCGTATTGATTCCCACAAACAAGAAAATCACGTCCCTCGGCACTGCAAAGTTATACCATGATAACATATGGAAAACACACGGACTTCCACATTCTATTATATCTGATCGTGGCCCACAGTTTTCGGCCCAAATCATGAAAGATCTAGCAAAGATGTTACAGATTGATCTCAAGATGTCAACAGCATTCCATCCGCAGATAGACAGACAGACAGAATGTGTTAACCGAGATCTCCAACAATATCTTAGATTATTCACCACTGAAAAGCAGGATCAGTAGTCCGATTGGCTTGTGCTGGCGCAATTATCATATAACAATAAGGTTCATTCCACAACGGGCAGGTCCCCTTTTGAAGTTACATGTTCCTATGCCCCTTGCATGGGAATTGAACCCCTTAACTTAAAGGCTCCGGCAGCTATGGATTTCTCTCATGACTTCGCTCAGACGCTTGAGCAAGTCAAAGAAAACCTAGAAAACAACAAAAACAGGATGAAGAAGCAGGCTGACAAGAAAAGATCAGATGCTCCTATTTATAACGCGGGAGATAAAGTTTGGCTATCAATGGAGAACCTAAACTTACAAGAAACCCGCCAGTCTCGTAAATTAACAGAGCAATGGCTCGGACCTTATACTGTATTGAAAATGATTGGAATGAATGCAGTTGAGCTTAAGCTCCCCTCTTTCATGAAAATTCACCCAGTGGTAAATATTAGTAGGGTTAAACCTTACAAAGAATGTCTAAATGAACAACCAGTATATAAACCAGGACCAGTGCAGGTCACCGATGAAGGAAATAATGAAGAATTCAAGGTTGAATATGTAGTAGACGCTCGTCTCAAAGGGAACCACATGGAATTTCTCATGCACTGGAAAGGATACAGTGACAAAGATCGAACCTGGGAACCCAAAAAGAATCTCTCTTCGGCGAAGGATGCCATAAAGGACTTCTATTTAAAACAACCACACGCACCCCGGAAGCTATGAATGCTTCAAATGACTTTGATTCGTTATTTAAACCTTACGAAACATTTACCACTCCTATTCCTATTTGGTCTCGCCTGGAATGTGAACCATAGAAGGGGGATAGTGTTACAAATCCATATTTTAACATATTCTTTTTCACATCACGTGATCCTGTGAAATGTCACATGACTGATCATGTGACTATTTATTCTTTCTCATCAGGTGACATGGCCTAGACCATAATGTCATTACACGACTATTTAATTACCGCTCGCTTATTTAATCTCCGTCTAGTCTAGACAACAGTCTAGAACTATGAGGTCATATCTATGTCATACCCTAAACCCAACTCACAGACCATATCATAATATGTACAAACAGTAGTAAGTAGTATATATACCTGAATGTCAATGCCCCAAGAACTCCAGTCAAGTTCTTGTTGGGTTTCCCCATCATCCATTTGTCTCTAGCTAAGTCAGTTTGAGGTTGTGTGACCATGTCCATTGTTTGGATTTGGGTCAGCAACAATGTCCACCCCAAGTATTAGCTTGGATAGGCAAGGGTACTTAACGATTCACAAAAGCGGTGTGATTAGATAATATCCTAAGTTGTGTGCACAGCAGGTTTGAGTGTGACTCAGTGTCAGGGTGATTTGCTGGCAGGGAATTGTTAAGCGAGGTGACTTGGGTGATGGTTACCAAAAGGTCACTCTATATATGGGAGATTGTCTTCTGGAGTGGAGTTTTTCCACATAGCTAAGTGAAATGATGTAGCAGCATGTATTTGGCATGTCCTGCTATATTAGGTTAGTCCTGATCTGTAGTAATTTCGGAATGTCGTTATGGTGTCCTTCATGGGAATTTGGACACAATGGTAGTCTACTATTGGCCAGCAAATGTGATTTATTGAGAGTTGACAGAGGGAATGGAATCTACACATGTTCTATTCATTGTATGACTTTGTGATAGTATGTGGTGTGGTTATATGACAGGTAATGTCACGTCTAGCTGTGAGATATGATCGGGTTTCCTAATTCGGAAAGTTCGGTCGGTAGGGGGTCATATGGCTGAGTATGAGCATTGCTCGGTCTCAGGCTGTCTCGGATTATAGTCTACTAGCCATAGATAGAGTGTGGTATATATTCAGAGGGTTAGCAGATTCATTTGCGCTAGTTCCAACTTGTTTGTGTGCATCCTGGGTTATATGGTATAATGGAAATACACTAAAAGTATTGTACACAGTCGGTAGGTAAACATATCCAGCGCTGCCAATGCACCGGTCATTCAATTTGGTACCTGTAGGTAGTTTTTCCGTACACACAGACAAAGGTTTTCATAATGGAAGTAGGTACAAGTAAGGAAGTAAAAGATCTCCGCCCCGGAGGGCATGAAAAAAAAAGTATGCATATGGATCGGTGTGGTAGAATAACCCGCACCGATTGTCTCGAGTCTGGGTCCTATCAGTTAGTTAGATAAAAAAGGGAAAGGGGGATCTCGCTTGAAGCACTGGATTTTCCAAAAATGCATATTGTACACCGTAGGTCTGAAGACAAACGGTTAGAAGGCTAGTTAGTAAGGTCAAACAGTGCACGAGGCACGTAAGAAGGTGGTACAGTGTTGGCATCACCGTATTGGTGATAGAATATCTCTTGCTTGTCCTTAAGGTGCTGAGCGAGTCAGTAAGTCGTTTTGTCCAGCTCGGACAGTACCTTGTCATAGATAAAAGGGCGATTGAGATGGTGTGAACCGAGGAGGGAAGCAATGAGGTCCTCGTCCGGAGAGGTAGCTGTAATATAAGATCAATTGAGTTGGCAAGCTCGGTCTCACCATGGAAACATAGCAGTCTGCAAGCGGATCGTATGAATCCTGTCTCCTCTACTGAAAAAAGGGGGTTGGCGCTTGGTGCACGCTGCTGGAAAAATGATCCACAGTCCAGGTAGGCGATTGTGCATTGGTTACCGTCGATGAGGTACACCTTCACATTGGATTGCATGCACTCGGCGGACTGGTGTGGTGTTAGTACGGTGTGAAGGGAGTGTAGGAGGTTGAGCGTGTTCGCTCACAGCTCCCGTATCTCGGGGAGTTTGTGTGCAAAGTTAGTATCAGCTCGGTACACATGTAGCTCGTACCCTGTCATCCTCCCAAAATAAATTGGGGGTGGGTACTTGATTAGAATATCGCTGTCATTATTCCTGAGTGAGCTACAAGTGGTGTCGATATACTTCTTTTGGTTCACGTAAAGGCATGTTGCGTGGAAGTGAACCGGCGCAGTATAATTCGTGTGGAATGGTGCGCAGAAGGGAGGGGGGTAGTAATCCGGGTTGTATTCGAGGGCTGGAATAAATCCTGTAGTCGAGGGAGTAAGGATATGCGTCTTCTCATCCACTCCATTGAAATACCCGTCAACAAAAGGTAGTGGGGTGAAGCGGTTTGTGGAGTGAGTGTGTGTCTCGTTCAGGTTGAAGTCAATGGTGTGGGGTAGGTTATACCTCATAGTACACCTGATTAAATTGGCGTGAATGGCTGGATTAGAGTGAGGAGGAGAATACTGTGAGTCATTCAACGACACACTGCTTATCTTGTCATTGGCCTCATTATCTGTCTCTCCATCAGCGTCTTCATTGTTGTCACTGAGATCTGAGGAGGGAAGCATAGGAGTATTTGAAGGGAAGTAGAAAGACTTCTCGACAAGCTTTCCTCCTAGTCCATTTGGCGCTAGAATAGAAAAGCGCAGATACGGGGTTGGCCTAGGTGATAGACCCGGAAGGGTGGCAGATGGAGAAGGGGGTGGTGCTGGGATTTTTCTGGCACAATGTTCCTCATCATCATCCTGGGTGGCATCAGTCTCGCTTTGAGTGCGAAGTAGTTGGCGGTGAAACCTGCAAACCTCAGCCAAAAGGCTGAGGTGAGGTAGCTCTACTCCTCCATAGTTGAAGCAGTTTGAAATGGGAGGAAGGAGGTATGAGGCATGGAGGCATTGGTACCGCTCTAGCTGTGCGGTGTAGTGAAGGAGGAAGGGCTCGGCTACTTTCCCTAGATGGTTGAAGACAGCGTAAGGTACGGGCGACATAATTTTTCGTCCGTCATCAGGTAGGCGTACTGTAGGCACGATTACCTTCTGCTTACTTCCATCAGCACTTATCTTGGGTAGATTAGTAGCGATGAGGTATGTCGTGTGGTAGTCGCTTAGCACATTAGTTACCCCACACAGCATAATGCTAAATTGGGCCAAATTGAGCACGAGGTGCCTGGCTAAACGGTTGCTGATCGCGCCGTGGACACATGATCCGGGTGGACCTAATCGGCTATTGTCAAGGTTGGGAGAAGGTTTCCCATAGTCTACGAGGTTAGGTTCTGGTTGGACGATTTGTAGCTAGTCTTTCTGGAGAGTGACTTGACTCATGGTCCTCAAATTAATTGACTTATTGCTCTTAGGCTTAAATATGCTCTGGTGCTCGGGGGTTTGCAACATATTTGCAAGTGTCGGTGGGTGACATTCCATTTCCGGCAGTGGCAGTGTGACAGGTGTCAATGGTTTGACAGCTGTCATCCCCAGATATGCCGTGTGTGACGCTACATGGGCTCAGGACAATTCGTTAGTCATCCATGCATCTCGGCTATCGCCATGTGGCATAACTAACATTTCCATCACTCGGTCTCCATTCACTCTGTTGAATCGTAGGTAGGTACCATCAGGTCGTTCATCAATAGATACTAAGTTTTGTCTTTGCCATGGTCGTCCAAGTAGTATATTGAGTGGACAAGTAGTCGTTATCCAATAATTACTGGTAGTGATCAGACCCCTGATCTTGATTTCCAAATCAGGTATCAGTCCGGTAAGCATACTCATGCCACCATTAGCGTCGTGTAATGACATTGTAGCTCTTATGTCTAGTGGAACTTTGAGGTTGTTCCCTAATATATGGCGTCAAATTAGATTCACTTCACTTCCAGAGTCTACTACTGCATTGTAGGTACTGTTGCCTATTCGTATGGGTACACACAATAGCGATCCATGGTTTGGACACACAGCATTATGTGAAGCGGCACTAGCCGATGTCACATTCTTGACGTGGAGTTGCTCAGCTAAGGCTGTACTTAATTCCTGTGAGGTTCTTAAGATTTCCCCAGTGGTTAGACTTATTGGGGTGCTTAGTAATTTACTTAGCACATCATGTGAGTTTGTTTGGGTGGAGAGGTCCGTGCGCCGAACATTCATTCTGGAAGATTCCTGTGGCTTGTCATTTGCCGGTCAGACTCCGAATCTTGATCTCGGTTCGGCTATATTAGTGCCTGTGCCACTAATGTCTCGGCTGTGTACTCCTCACTTAGTACTGTCACTCATATCCATGTCCTGAGTATCTCTCCCTGGTGCATTTGTCGTCCTTGCTCCCAACGGAGTACTGTTGGAGTTGGCAGGAAGTTGCTGGTGAGTACAGTTATGTTGCTTATCCATCTGCGGTGCTACTGATCATTCGCGATCACCTCTTTTCTCGTCAGATTGCTTATTGTGCCATGACCTCCCGTCATTGCGTGGTGGTTTCTTTTCGTCAGCATGTCTTGTCAGCGCGTCTCTGGGTCTGTTGGACATAGGATTCGTGTTACCCGATGTGTTCTCATTTCGTCTCCAGGGTTTATCTGATACATCTTTTTTTTCAGGTTTTTTATTTTCTCCAACCTTTCCAACATCCCGGTCTCGGTCTCTCTCACTCGGGCGCTCGGTGGGTTTATCGGTAAACCTCACTTCATTATGACAGTTGATCGTGCAGCTCGGCATATATATGCTGTCCATCACTTCCCTGCACGCTGATCGTGCGGGGATGTTCTCTTTCGAGGTGCGTTCCACCGCGTGTGCGCAGTAACTAACATCCCCGTCATCTTCATTGGTCTTGCTGTTGTATCCGTTAATAGGTACGTATTCTTTGTCGCCATCATCTCTATCACTGACACTGGGCACTATATAGTGCACTGACCCTCTTTTTATTTGCACCTGATCAGCAATCACCAGGTGCGAGTTTCCTTTTCGCTCTCAGTTCTCCAGGCAGTTCCCTAATTGGTAGTAGGCGTCCAGTAGGGTCTCACCGCCCTCTCGCCTTAGGGGGTATTCATATCCAGGTAAATGTAATTGTCCTCTCTGGTTATATACTAACTCTCCCCTCCTTACTAGGTCTTGGATGGGATTACAGTCCCTCAAGGTATGTTGGTGACTACCACATCCAAAGCAATTGAAGGGTGGTTGGGTAGGTTGCATAGGTGTTGTCCTTGAGTTAGGGGTAGTAGTAGGCCTTGACAATATTTGTCTTGGCTCTTGGGTACTAGTATTACTATATCTAGTACTAGCATTATTCCCAATGATATTGGTTTTCTTTGGCTTCTCAAAGACTTGTGTGATCTTTGGATTAAGTAGTAGTGCCTTGAAGTAGGCTCTTGCATATCCAGGATCATTGACACTGAGCTTGCTCATTTCATCTATGAGCTGATCAATCCCATCAGATGTGGTTCTAGTAGGCTTATTTTCTTCTTTCTGTTTCTTCTCATGGATTCCATAGGGGCAACTCTCTGTTCCCTTGGTCTTAGAGTGATCTGAAGACTTTTTTGTCTTACTAGACTTCTTGTGCTTCTTACTACTAGTAGTCTCATAGTCACTTTCATCTGTACTACTAGTGTTACTCTCAGAATCAGAGTTAAAATCATCTTCTGAGTCACTGTCATCCTTAGAGTGGTATCGGGTGCTCGATTCTTTTCGGTCAAATCTATAGCGATGTAGTAATCGCTCTACAATAGTGCTGATCTCACTGCTTGAGAAGGGCTTGGATATATCTTTGTTAGCATCCCCAGCTAGTGGATGGGTTTCTACTTGGTCTCGCATATCTCTGGGAATTCCTAGCCAGAAATATGTGTTGTAGTCATCGTTTTGGATGATATTTTCAGTCTTAAGCCATTGGCCTATGACTGTGAACTTCCTAACATATTGCTTCCAAGCTGCTAGGCTATCCAGGAGCCTCTTGGAATATTTCTTTACAAACCTCTCAATGTCACCTTTCTGGTAATGGGCTTCTTCTCGCTCTGCATCATACAGTAGGAGTAGTTTGGTTTTTAATTTGTTCCATTCATGGGCTCTGTATTCATCCAGTAGTTCAATGAGGCGGCACACTTCAGTGCTACAGTAGTTAGTGATGCCTTTGCATTTCTCTTCATCGGCAGTAATTTGGCAATGGGTCAATACTCGTTCATATTGCCTTAAGAAATCTTTGATTTTGTTGTAGTGTCCCTTGAACTTATCAGGGGCATCTCTTCTTTTGCGGCTAGGCAACGGATAAGGTCTTTGTGTAGGGTTTCCTAAAACCATAGTGGCCAATGTGATTTTTAGTGTAGGTTGTGTATTGGATAGTAGTTGGGACAGTTGAAATTGTAATCAATGTTTCCTTGCGGTGGGCTCCAATTTGACTTCTATGCAGGCGAAAGCAATGGAAACAACAAACAGTGGGCTTCCCCAGACTTTTGCTTTGCCTCCCGTGGTTAGAACACTATAAGCTAGGGGAATAGTTACCTCCTAGATGAAACAGTATCTAGGTCTACTAGATGTGAGTCAGTGGGATACTTAGTGTAACTAAGTGCATGGGTTGTTCGCCAATTCCCAACAAACATTGAAGAATTGGAATTGATTTGGTTCAACTGTGGTCTGGTTAGTAAGGTGTTAGTAATGTAAACAAATGTAAACAATAGTAAACATGTCTTAAATATATGCTCAGTCAACACTACTAAATTGCTAGGCTTTATTAGAAAAGATTAGAAGGTCAAATGAGTCAATTGCTATAAAAGGCAATGACTTTGTGGCGGTAATCCACAGATATGCTGGATTGTTGAGATGTTGAGATGTTCCAGATAGTGCTGGAATGGGTTCACACCTCACTTAGTTCACTCAGATAGGTTACAGTAACTCAATCTTATTGTTTGCTAAGAAGAATGTGATTCAGGGTCTTGTTTGGCTGTACTGACATTTATCCCTTTAGGTGGGCAGTCAGCAGAGTGGCAGTGATATATGGGTTCTAGTAGTATTATATTATTGGGGATCTGTTCCCTTTTGTTGCCCTATTTAGGGTTTTCTCCCAAAAGGTGTCCTATATTACTTGTGCACTAATGCTACAAGTATTTTACTCCTAATAATATAACTAGCTGTCTAAACAATGGAGGTGGTCCTGCTCAAGGTCCTCTGAGGGTTGCCTGTGAGGGGAACTCCAAATGGGGTGAGAATTGTTCTCTGGTTGAGGCAATCTCTGAGTGAGAAAGTCTGCTCTCTTAGTGGCCTGAAGGGCTTTTCTTTTATAGATAAATATAGGGGCTTGGCCAGCCAATCAGAAGGCTTGGCTGCTTACAAATGCCAAGCTCTTGCTGACTGGTGCATGGAATGCTATGGAACACCATAGAATCTCATGGAATACTGGTCATGTGATGCAAGACTATGTAGGATTTGGTCACATGGTTGTCTCCATCTCTCCCACTTAGCTATGTACATAGTTTTACAAAGATAGATATTTACATTAGCCATGTACTTGTTGATAGTAACAGAGCTATATGTAGAAGAAAAACATTAATATCTCCTGGGTTTCTCAGTTAAATATTTTGAAAATTGGAGGAGTAATAGGTCATACTAAGGGTCATTAGGCCCTAGAGTATCGAAAGATTCTAACCACTGCAAGTGGTAGAATTAAATCTATTCGGGTCGTAGCTTCTGACTGTGCATGTAACTATGTAGTTTGATGCAGGTCATCCGCAGGGAACAGAATACAATCATTTCTGATTGTCCCTTTTTTTTAGGGTCAGGAGATTGTATGTATATGGGTCACTCCATTTGCTCTTATGGATCTTCCATTGGATGGTGTAACATTATCATTTTCTGGTCCAGGTGAGTCTTCTCTTTGTGTAAGGACACAAAGAGTTTCAGTGAATTCATGTGAGGGGAGTGGTGCAATTAGATTGGTGAGCTCTGTCTGAGGGGTTCCTGCTGGATTCTCGAAAGGGTTGATCTGCCTTATCTGGTCATACAAGGCATCATACATTCAATTGTAGATTCTGGCATATAGATAGATGTATCGGCAATATGTACAATACCAGTCTACTACAGGCAGTCCTTGTCAGGGTCCAGTAGAAGTATCAATTGTTACAGTAGCATGGTATTAGTATGGATGATGAGTGTCTCGCTCTTCATGTGCATGGTTGACTAGGTGGCCATGCAAGAAGGCTGTCAGACAATCAAGAAATGTTTAGTGGACACGTAAGGTGCAGATAGATTTGATTGAGTCATTGAGCTCAGCCATTTGTTCTGATGGTTTTATGGCTGGTACTTGAACTTTGTGCTAGAAATAGACACTACTACTCCCTATTGGTTCTGACAGTATTAGGGTAGTGTAGGTATTTATTTAAGATTGGCAATAAGATGACTCTTTCTTGGCCTTGGTTATGTGCTCTGTTGTGATGGTGATGGTGGTTTGTGACTCTTGGTACGAAGAATGCATGTGATATATTTATATATCTACAAGTTGATGTATGGAGATAGCTATGGTATGTGTTCCAGGCTGTAGTACTATGCAACCGGAAGGGGGTGGGATAGATGTGTGGATAGATAGAAAGTAGACAGGATTGGGATCAAAATACTTAAGCCTCTTCTGCTTTAGGAATTGTAAAGTGATAGTCCGTTTAAAAGATTGTATTTGATTTAAATATATCCAATCCTCGTGGATGCGTAGGATATATGGTGGGGTTGATTTGGGATGATGTAGTGGGGATGACTTGACACTAATGTCAATGCAATCATAGTAGTGGTAGGTGGTGTGGGATAATTGTCCAATGAATACGGGATCGGGTAAGCTGTGTGTGTAGATAGCAATCTGGCTATGAGATTGGAGTGGATGTGATAGCTCGTGTCCTTGGGCATATCCTAGGTGGGAGCTGGTGCTCCGCACAAATACAATGATACTGTTTGTACGGTAATAGTGGAATCTGTTAACCGAGGTGATCATGGTGGTAACGAATGTGGGGTGGATAAGTTGGAAGACAACAGGTAGGGCTAGTCAATTTTATATGGCGGTGTTTTGCTAGCATTCTACCCTGTTGGTTCCTGAAGCATCATTTAAGAAATATGGGGTTTGTACTAGTCAAGGGCAGTCATTTAATTAGTGACGTTATTAGACCTGCTCCTCGGCATAGTGTCATAATTTAGGGTGGTTCTCAATTGCTCGGCTGCAATTAGCGGGTCCGGCAATTCCCTTTTAGGCATGGTGGGACAATTTCTGTTTGATTTGTTTTTGGGTTTTGTATAGGATGTAGCATTGGACGCAGTCTTCATGAATATATTGTGTGGCCTTGTATTCCAAAGCTACCTTCAGCAGGCATTGGCAGTATTCTGTTTGTCCTGCATGATTCTGCTCCAGGTGGAATGCTAGCATTTCTTCGACTAGATTCCAGTCACTTAGTAGTTTCTGTAGGGATGGACATATGTGTCCAGGATAGGGGGGTAATTGTGGAATTTCCTCCTTGGGCATTGCCGGAGGGGCTGATTCTTCTGAGGATTGGGTTGGTTGACTCTCCATTGAAGCCTCTGTTATCTGTACCATGTTCAATGTTTTGGAAAAGTGTTTCTAGCCAGTCAATGCTATCAGAGTTTGGGACTCCAAACTCAGGCTGCTGTTCTAGTATTCTACTACTGTCTTCTAATGATTTTAGAAGCTCCTTTTCAAATGCTTCCAGTTCCTTCTGGGAATGGTGGATGCTATGGATTCTATTGTATCTCTCACTGCAATCGTTGCAGGCTGTTGATGATGATATTATCAACGATTCTTCATTGTTAAATCTGGGAATTTCCAAGACTGTTATTCCAGGTGGTTCAGTCTGGTGAAACAGGGTAATTCCAAATGTGGGATGATATAT